>OZ024910.1:34670840-34688340 GCA_964017125.1 Flabesymbios commensalis | reverse complement strand
AGCACTGTAAGTCTTTAATTTTTGAGAATTTTGTTGTGGTTTAATGATTTCTCTGGCCATACTGGCCGAAAAGTGAAGTAAAGAAGACCTTTTACTTACTTACTTAATGGTTTCTCTGTTCATTGTTTATGTCATTCATATTTATGTCAATTTATATTGAGTACATACATACATTGTTAAGACTTCATGGAGATATAGTGACTTGATAAGTCGTTCATTATATAATCACTTCACATTTTACATTATTTATACTGACATTTTTATACTCATTAAACTGTGTCGTAGTGCAGGCGCTACAACATGTCATCAGACTCGTTACATGTAGGTGCCAGGAGCATCGTCATATTATCATATCAAACATTTTAAACTGAATATTTTAGTACGAACATGCTTTTATTAGCTTTGTCTTTCCTTTACTACTTTAACTATACAATATGGGATATTGTAATACTAGGAATTTTCACTTAAATGGCCATACTGGCCGAAAAGTGAAGTAAAGCATACATTTTACTTATTTACTTACATAGGCCAAAAAATTTGTGCGCGTAATTCATACGTCATGCTTAGACGGTAGTCCAACATTCAAACAACATCGCGTCAACGACCAGTTTTTGCATGAGATGCATGTTTGGCCTGTTTTGTATGGACACATCGGCTCGCTGTGTTTGCAGCACTGCAGTCATCGGGCAACAAGCCTCATGACAGATCAAGAAGCCCAGCGACTGAGACATGTCCAGCGAGCTCCAGCCAGCTTCGGCCCGGCACCGGCCCATCGTTTGGCGGGCTTAGTGAGAGCAGGTGAGGATCTGTCGGACTCATCAGCCCCCTCCCCACCCTGAGACAATACCCAACTGCCGCGTTTTCCCCACCCCCTCCCCTCCCTTAACGCTGATCATTGTGTCCTCCGCCGACGTCATCATTCTGTGACGCCTTAACCCCGAGGTCCAAATTCAATAGCACCCTGTCAGCAAACACGGAATGTTAACTAAACGTTGGATTATTGCTGGTCCAGCGTCGTAGACGGTGGACCAGCAATAATCCAACGTTGAGTTACCATTTGTGTTTTTAATGTGGCACTCCCAGTAAAAACAAAATATTTGTATAACATTTATACAACGTCAGCCCAACGTCTACGACGTTGGTCCAGCATTGTATAAATGCTATACAAATGTTTAGGTTTTACTGGGTTAAATGTGTATTTTTCTCGGTGCGTGTGCAATTTCTGTTTGTTTTAAATCTGTATCAGCTGCGCTAAAACATATAACATTATTAAACATATTGTGGTTGTATTTCACGAATATTAGACCTATTATAATTATTTGTGACGTGCCATAGCAAAACCAGTTCTATGTCGCAAAATATAGAAAATGAGTTAGTAAGTGACGTTTGAAGAGCCGGCGCTCAGGTTTCAAATGCACTGAGAATTATAATTATATCTCAATTATTTAGGAAATCACCGATAAAACAAGATTTGGAAAATTAAGCCCAAAATATCGCAAAATGTTGAGAAAATGACCTACAAAGTTTAAATTTAATTGACAAATGGTTCAAATAGTTCAAATTAAATCATTTTTTTATATCAGAAATAAAACTAGGGTATCTTCAATATTTTGTACATATATTGCTTTGAAGTTGTATTCTCGATCAGCGTTAAAAAAAGAAATTTAGCCGAAAAATATTATTTTAACAAAACATGACCATAACACAACATCTAAAGCTCCGACAAAGGTCGGGTGCCGATGTGGCACGTCACATTTTGTGAAAAATGTGTAATTCCACTAATGTCTCTTGGACATCGATGTGACTTAGAATGGAGAGCCGCATGTCTGAAGACGCGGCCTGGAGCTCATGTTTGACACTGGGCTCTGATTGATGGCCCTCCTCAAATCACGAGACAAGAATAAAACGATTTGCTTTCGAAAAAACTGATTTTGTTTAGCGGTAACAACGTGTGATATTTATGTCCAACATTTTTTGAGATTGATTGCTTCTGTCCCGCACTTCTGTATTTTTATTGTATGTTGATTGATATTGGTTGATGCCGGATGTTGTAATTATGTTACATGACTGGCTTGTCTTCGATATTTTTCCTATTTGATGGCTCTCCTCAAAGCACAAGACAAACAACTGTTTTTTGTTTCACAATGTGTGCTTTTTATGTCCAAAATCTCTTGAGATTGACTGCTTCTGGTCTTCCGCACTGCTGTAATTTTAATAATATTATGCTGATTGATAAGGCTCTTGTAATTATATTACATGCATGTACCTCGTCCTGGATATTTTAATCTTTTCATCATTATAATATGTTAGTGTCTTTATTTTAAATCGGAACATTGAGATCAAAATACCTTCATTATAGAGATCGTATTGTCACAATAATTGTCTTGCGTTATATTTAAATAGTGAGTCGGTGAATACTTTGAATTGTCAAAGCATCAACAATGCTGAATATACTGCAGTGTGAATCCAAAACGCAGTTATCTGTCTACTTGCCAGTAAGCAGATACTGCCTTTGTCGAGCAGAGTAGATAAATATGTAGCAATTCAGTTCCTTTGGAGTTTATACGCTGGGCCCGTATTCCCGTACAAGTTACGATATATCGTAGGCTTCGAATTGCTCGAGATGACCCAGTAATGTTTTAATTTTGGCCCGCCGTTTTTGACGTCGGCCCAACATTGATACAACATTGGGGCCATCACGAAAACTACGAAGTCCACGATATATTGTAACTTGTACGAGAATACTGGCCACAGGGCCAACAGGGTGCGTGTCTTTGTCATCGTTGGCATGTACCCTATGGCCCGTCGACCATCGTCTGCAGGGCGGACAAGATTTGCTCAGCAATCCGACCAACAGTCAACATCGCGGCCGCGGCGGGCCGTCCGCAGACGCGACACCGCCCTGCAGAGGTACACAGTGGTAACTCCTTACTTTACAAGTGAGCAGTTACCGCATTTTGCCTTTACACTGGCAGAACACTGCCCATGATCCACAAACCCCTCAATCCCATTTCGTTTTGTCTGCAAACCTGACCTTCTCCAGGAGGACAAGACAAATTTTGAGCCAAGCTCTTGTCTCTTTTCCCGGCAAACACGGAACATTTATCAAATGTTGCTGTAATGTTGGGCACCGGCTACGACGTTGGCCCAACGTTGACATTTGGTCAATGTCTCGTGTTTGCTTGGTTTAATACTCGGAGAGTTTTCTTTTCTCTGGAATGGGACATTGTAGCAACGTTGAATTTGACGTTGCTTCAATGTTCATACAATTTTTGTCGGCACAGGACGTTGTAGCGATGTTGAATTTAACGTTGCTTCAATGTTCATTCAACGCATGTCGGCACGGAACGTTGTGGCGACGTTGAATATGACGTTGCTTCAACGTTCATACAACACCTGTCGGCACAGGACGTTGTAGCGATGTTATATTTGACGTTGCTACAACGTTCATATAACGACAGTCGGCACGGGACGTTGTAACGACAATAAATTTGACGTTGCTTCAACGTTCATACAGCGCCTGACAGCACGGGACGTTGTAGCGACGTTGAATTTAACGTTGCTTCAGAGCTCACACAGCGTCTATTTGCACAGGACGTTGTAGATGTTTTTTTTTCTTTTTGAATTGTTTATTTTTTCCGATCAAAGACACAACATACACAATCTATACAGACATCATGACACATACAACTTTACAATACCACTAACATTCAAAACAATTTAAATCTAAATCAGGCTTTTCCATTTATTAATAAATTTGTTTATGGTGTTATTTTCTCTGGAAATATTTTCTTCAACGTTTAATGTATTATACACTTTCGCTACAAACAGTTGAACAGATGGCATGCAATTGTTGCACCTTGCTGCATACATACAGTATTTAGCTAATATCAAAATATGATTCTGAAAATCCGTAAAATTAGAATTACCAACAAATATACAATGTTTATAATAATTTCCCCCGTTTTCGTGAACCACCACTTCTCAACTTCACTCCAAAAAATCAGCTGCATAACGGAGCGACGTTTAATTTGACATTGCTTCAACGTTCATACAGCGCCTGTCGGCACAGGACGTTATAGCGACGTTACATTGACGTTGCTTCAGTGTTCATACAAAGCTTGTTGTCATGAGACATTGTAGCGATCTTGAATTAACTTAATATGAAACGTTGGTATATAATTAACGCATCAGAGCACGACTTGACAATTAATTACTGAAGCAACGCTGAAGCAACGTCCTGTGCCCAGAGGGTTACTGTGGTGGTGGATTCCACACCCAAGTAAATACTGAAGTTGATATGTTCCACTTTCCATGCCTCTGGTGTCCACCAGTATATAAATCAATAGGATGAAAAGGGACTTTGGGCTTCGGCAGTGATCATAGTGACATTGTTGGCGTCTAGAAAAAATATTAACACTTCAACAAACACAACATTTTGATGGAGCTTTAACCCTCTTACCGCTAATCAATATTATAGTCGTTTTTAATTTGTTTATCAAATAAATCACAGTTATGGAGAAGGACACAAGTGTTTAGACATGAAGATTTGCAAATGTTTGGTCTCAAATTAAACAATAATATGAATAATTTTCAACCGCTTGAAGTTGTGGGTCGCGATAGCGAGACGCAGCTTCAAGTGGGTGAAAATTTAAATAGAATAAAGGTTAGGATATATTAATTTGGACGGCCAGATTCATATTAATACACAGTCAGGTCACAGCGAAGGTAAAATGTTGGATAAGGATGCTGCACGATTTCACGTGCTCAATTTTTCAAACTTTATCTGTAAGATTAATTCTAATTTGTCTAATTTGTCCAATTTGGAGAATCATTTGAGTCCCACCCATGTTTACCAAATGAAAAAAATGACCCAGAATCGGTGGTGATTGAATCGATGGGTATAGCACTAGTGAAGGAATAAAACCGAATTTATGAAATTGTTTTTGGAAAATGTTGAGTTAGTCCTGAGCAGAGAGGACATTTTATAAAAAGCTGAATGTTTTTAATGCTAGGATACATGCATGTTAACTATTGATGCGCTCAAGTAAAAAAACACTTTAATTTTCTATGAAAATGGCTAATATTTGCTTATTTTGAGACCAAATATTTGCAAATCTTGGTGTTTAAACACCAATTTAATTCCAAATATACTAGTGATTGTATCGGCTAATAAAACAGATTTAAAAAGACGATGGTAGTGCTTAGCGATAAAAGGGTTAATATTATGCTTAACAATAACGATTGTTCCAAGGGCTATTACTTTTAAAATGCGGGGCCTTAGGTTGAGCTCTTGGCTTTGATTCAAAGCTCACAAGTTAGGCCCGATTTAATCACCGTAAAAAACAGAGGACAAAATAGTTAAAAATTTTATCTGTATCACTGATTGATTATTGAAAACATACACAGAAGAAAACAATTTTTCAGGCCATAAGCCAGGTTCATGGCATTATCTCACAGCCTGAACAGGTCATAATTATTATTTTCAAACCTTTGACCGCCAAATGATATTTTATTGGAATTTTTACTCACTTGAAGTTGTGTCTCACTGACGCGATCCACAACTTCAAGCGAGTGAAAATTGTTCAGATTTTAAACGATTTTGAAGTCTTGCTGATTGATGCCACGTTTTTACTATGACATGTTCAGAAGCTTGTTCTTAATGTGCTGATAAAAATAAATTGAAAAAGAATATAATCGGGACCATTAGTTAAAGGGTTAACGCATATTATTACCACATCCTGGGTTGTAGTGCTCTCATAACACTAATTTAGCCATGTGCTAATAACGTCACAGGGGTATCAAAATTTTAAGAACATCAGAGGTTTCAAATTACATTTGAAACCTCAGGTCTAAGGCAGGTATCAAACGGTCACAATAATATAATCGGGACCAGCAGTTAAAGGGTTAACGCATATTATTACCACATCCTGGGTTGTGGTGCTCTCATAACACTAATTTAGCCATGTGCTAATAACGTAACAGGGGTATCAAAATTTTATGAACATCAGAGGTTTCAAATTACATTTGAAACCTCAGGTCTAAGGCAGGTATCAAACGGGTGTCACGTGGGCCGCCGAGGCGTAGCCTGCTACTAGCTCCAGATCTGGCCACTTATAGCAGTGCGTACACCTGTACACTGCGTGTACACACGCGTGACCTGCAGGTAGACTAAACTAGCGCTCGATGACTAACATAGGTTAGGCCTGGTCGTGATCAACTCTCACAAGTCGGTTCTCAAATAAACATAATGACCTCCAAACACACGCTATTGTATCATTCTTTTAATGGGTGCTGAAATCTTTGTGCTCTAAATAGAAGAAAATACAAAATACTCTGGAATATATACTGTCAATCTAAAATATCCTGTTCTACAGAATGTTTCACAATAATGGCTGAGAAAATCAGAGGGCAACAGTCAGATTTGACGAAGAAATAAAACCCCGTTACAATTATACTTATATGTGAGAAGTCCTATCAGATTGCAAATATACTATGATATCTTGTTCATTTGAACAGTGATATATCTTCATTAGATTTAGAAAATATGATATGACACCACTCGTGTTGCTAATTAGAAAGTTCACGGTGTGATAACGCTGGATGCAAAATAGCCCTTCAGGCGCGGGGAGCGTCTTTATACGTCAGAAACTGACGTCCGTAGACGTCAGATTCTGACGTATAAAGACGCTCCCTGCATTGTAGGAAGTGAAATATTTATAATGCTCAAATAAAGCGAATGAGCAAACTAAGACATTTATGATGATTTCAAGTTGAAAAGCCCCTTGGTCTCCATGGTTTATACAAAAATATTGTAATGATTTACCAATGGTCACCCCCCCCCCTCTACACACACACACACACATTGCGACTCATAATTTCAGGCGGGTAGAAATTCCTAATACGTAACTACGTGATCCAGCAGCGCCGAAGGGTTGTTTGCGTCTACGAATATTGATAGATTGGTACACGTACACGCATGCACATGGGGGTAAGCCAAGATGAACCGGGGATAAGTCTATATTAGGGAAGTGTTATTCGAGAACATCAGGTGCGCCGGCAGAAGGTAATGGTTTAATCAGACCAACCCGGGGGGATTTCTTGGCTTAATGACAGAGGTCGGTTCGGGTCAACGAGTCTGTAAACCATTGCATCCTTACAAGGATCAGGCGCAGCTTGAATTACCACCGTATATGGATCAAGGACAGCATATCCATCCCACCTGCATGGCTTTTCTTTGAAACACTTTTGAATCACAGCGTTTTTACGATGTTTTCATCAGTGGCGAAGCGCTGATTCATCTATAACTCTATGTTATAATTGCCGTGGAAAATCGCCGTTTTAGGAGAAGTAGTACCCATCAATTCAATCTCATGGGTACACGAATGCTTGCACTGAAGGCTAGATGTTGCTAGGTACAATCAGGCATGTTGCAGGTTTGGATTGTCTTTCTGCATACAAACTTTATCAATATTTAATGTCCATTTGTTACGTGATCAGCCGTAGCCCACTTTCTACCTGATGCATGTATGATAGTGTAACCCTTGCTAACATATATGCATGATTAACCACCCAAAAACCTACCTAAAAAGGCATTTAGGTATTCATAACTAAAAAAGTTGAATTAAAATAATTAAAAGTGTGGACACCTCCTACAAACGCAAAGCTGTAAATTTCTTTTCTCATATGAAATTTGAGAGTTTACGTCTTATTCGTAACCCTTACAGCGCTGGAATGGACGTTAGACGTCAAAATATGACGTATAGACGTCAGATTCTGACGTCTACACCCTAAACAATAAAGATGTTTTTAAAAGCATTATTACCAGTCAACCCCAGGAGAAAACTACAAGGGTTCCTTTTAATGACCCTATATTCTTTAGAGTGTAAAGAAGATCCGCACACTGTAAGAGTAAAACTATTTCTAATGGTCATAGACTCATAACGTAGGTATTCTAATGAAGCGAAAAGAGCTAGCTGAGACATTTGGGAAGATTTCTAATTGAAAAAACCCCATTTGGTCTCCATCTTTTATATAAAAATATGTCACCGCTTAACGGTTACAGGGACTGGCCCAGGCTAAAATCATAAAAAAATCGGTGATTTTATTTTGGCTTCTTAATATGACCATATGATGTAAACATGTTCATGGACTAGAACTGCAAAAGTTTTAAAAAAAATTCTGCTGCGCATTCACCTGCTAGGCTAGATATAGAGACGAAATTCCCGCATTTCCTATTTTTGACATGGCTGTCAATAATTAGAAATCAGGAATTTTGTCTCTATATCTAGCCTAACTGGTGAATGCGCAGCACAAAAATTAAAAACTTTTGCAGTTCTAGTCTATGGATATGTATACATCATATGGAAGACAAAATAAAATCACCGATTTTTTATGATTTTGGCCAGTCCCTTTAAACACGCCTACATATTGATGTTGCCAGTTTTTGAAAGATTGTTTTTTAAAGATGTTTTATTATGAACGCGTTATATTTTTATATACGAGTACACATTGATGTCATTAGCTATGTTTTTTATTGACCATTCAGGTGTCAATTTTGACATTTATCTATTTTTTAGCGCAGTTCTTTTATTCCACGCATTTGGACAAAGGCATGGTCACTAATTATGAATATGCATGTGTACAAAAGAAGGAATGTCGGTCGCAGCTGAGAGGTAAGAACCTCGCACCACAATACTATTACATGCACACCAGGCAAACACGAGACATTTCATCCAATGTTCGTTTAATGTTAGGCCACCTTCAGCGACGTTGGCCAAAAATTAAACCATCGTTGGGTACCGGTCTCATATCAATTTCCAAGTCGAAGTGAATACATCTCCTATACGTCACTTCCCACTCACAATTACAGCAGTGAAGGAAAACACTTCCGTGCAAAGCCAAAAGGCAGTATCTGCTTACTTTATAAGTAAGCTCAACAAAACAACAACCAATCTTAACCCTTTAACCCTTTAACCGCCAAATTATTCACTTGGAATTTTCACCCACTTGAAGTTGTGTCTCGCAGACGCGATCCACAACTTCAAATGAGTGAAAAAGATTTGACAAAATGGAGGACAACTCTTTTCAAATCGTGCTGATTTATGTCACATTATGGCTTTAACATGCTTAAAAGGCGGTACTGAATGTGGCAATAATTGAGTGAAAAACCCAATATATTCGGCACCGTCGGTTATAGGGTAAATACAACGCTGAAATATCTTTGTAAAAACCATGGAGACCGAGGTTTATTTTCAATTTAAAATCATTATAAATGTCTCAGCTAACTCTTTCTGCTTTATTTGAATTCCTAGGTTATAGGTCTACGGCCATTGTATTTGTTAATTCATTCAATGCGGGGAACTCTTTACATATCTTAAAACGGTCCCCCGCGCTGAAATGGATAATGACCACGATTGACAATGAATTACATTTTTCCTATACTGGACTGATAATTATTTTTTTCTATAACATTTGAAGTACATGGAAACTTGATGCATTTAAATTATTTTCGTCGATGTCCGCCTGCGTTTTACAGTTGTTTCGAACTTTCAATATATATTTTTTAATAAGCAGAAGCCAAAGAATATAAAATATGCCAAGCTTAGGAAATAGGTAAATGTCAGCATTTCTCGTGCACACAAAAATGGTATTTTGGCGTTGACCGTCGAATTGTTGGCAACACTCATACGCATGTGCAGGTCAGATCTGTCATCCAGTCAGAACTGTCACCCAATCTGCAACTGAGTGCGTCTCATGACAGCTATCACTGTGTTTTGTAACCGACAGATGCAGATCATCACTTCCGGTGGAGGGGAGGGGGCTGTTTAACTTGTAAACATAGCCATGTGCTTATGGTAGGCCGTTACGGTCATAACGCGTGAAGTGATATCGGCGCATGTGTGGCCTGTAAAATACTCGTTCAAAACAGCGCGCAGAAGGTTTTTCTCATGAGACGCAATACATAGAAATCTGAGGATGACAGATGACAGATCTGACCTGCACATACGCACAACCGCTATGTTCCTGAATACACCTAGGTCAATGTGAAAGGTTGAGGTTGGTCTTTACTGGCGGTGAACCCAAGGTCATGTCAGGTTCATCTCAGAGTCATTTCAACGTTAAACTTGCAATAAGCTCATGTCGTATTGTGCTGGTCCTAAGTCGAAATGGCGCGGGATCAGCTGTTGTAATTGTCGTGGAGCGACTGTGCGCGATCTGGTTCTTGACCATTGCAACGGTGAAATATTATTGTATAACTTATGGAGACCAAAGGGTTTTCTTCAATTTTAATAGTCATAAGTGTATTAATTTGCTTTGAAAACTTATGTTATGGGTATAAATATTGTACTCTTTCAGTGTGGGGATGGACTTTAGACGTCGGAATCGGGCGTCTGTAGACCTAGGATTCTGACGTCTATAGGCCTAGTCGATCCCCGCGCTAGAACGGTCAAAACAGGGACGTTATCAGATTCTGCTGGTAAAGGGATCATCGGGAGGGGAAGCAGTGCGGAAGGATCGGGGTCAAACAGGAAACGCCCGGATGTGACCTTCAGCGACATTTAGACTTGACCTTCAGCTTCATCGATGGACCACCCATCCCCATCCAACCCGCGGGGAAGGTGGGGGGAGGTGCGGCGTCCTAATTCTGTCCCTAGAGGGCGCAGCAGTCGGTCGTCATCTGCGGGACCGCCGCCATAATGACAAGTTAGCCCTCCCAGCCATTTACTCTTATTTTTCCTCACCTTGAAATGTGAATTGCTGCCGCAATTGCCATCTCAAAGTGAGGAAAAATGTTCTTTTTTTGCAAAATACCTGAGTGTGATATTTCAAATGAAGGTCCAGAACGAGGTTCTTGCGATGGGTTAAGACATTTTCCATCCAGTTAATTTTATTGAATTTTTTTATGTCTATATCAGCTGCTCCGCACATCCAAAAGGCAGTATCTGCTTACTTGTAAAGTAAGCAGATACTGCCTTTTGGCATTGTAAGGCATGCAGGATAGGTAGACCCACGTTGCCATGAGTATTTGCATCGTGGTGATAACATGTATGATTGATGTATATATTGATGCATTGCATTGCATTGCATTGCATTGCATTGCATTACATTGCATTGCATTGCATTGCATTGCATTGCATTGCATTGCATTGCATTGCAACGCATTGCATTGCAACGCATTGCATTGCATCGCAACGCATCATTGTTCCGTATCGCACTGCATCGCATTGCACATGTCATATTTTTTTATTGCTGTACAACATTTTGTGTTTTGTGTATAAATCTAGGTGTTTTTATTTAGTGATAATCTGAAGTTATCTGTAAACATGATAATTATGTGATTAGAGGCAATGACAGAAATAGATTATATTTCAATATGACTGCAATACACGAGTAACTATTGTCAGTTCGCTGTATAATGTATACATGGCCCAACGGTTATACCTTTTGGAATTACTCGGTATTGTTATTGTATACATAATTATTATTACTTTATCCCCTGTACTACTGTATTGATTATGGGTATTTTCCATTCATTGGAACCTGGAATTGCGAACGCAATTTCTAGCTTTTATTGAAGGGAAAATAATACTATTTATTTAAAAAATTAATAGTCAAGGCTGACCGATCAATGACCAAGGATTCTTTGCTAAATCATCCAAGCTACACCCCCACCCCCGTTTTCTAGAAAACAACAGACGTTGACACAACGTAGATTTGAAGCTGGATCAGCGTTTGCAGACAGTGGGCTTGCATCAAACCATAATTGAGTGAGCAACTAGCGTTTTTTATATTAGTCTGCTTCATGTTTTTGCTTCATTGTGTGCATTTACAATTTAACATACAGAAAACGACTTGAAGTTAAAATAAAAAAACCCCACAAGATATTCACAAATTTGTTTTTTACTTTAGAAAATTAAATAGTGAAATGCCCATTTTGTAACGTCAGCGGCGACCTGGATCTCATCATAATAAAATAAAAAATGCACGATATTTAAATGATTTGTTATTAGTTCAGGCCATCTCGTCAACACTACGGTTGCGAGGGTAATGAGCCACACATGACTAGTAAGATTATAATGTAATATCTTCACTGAAGAAAACAACAAAAACTTACTTTAATATTCTTTTTGGGAAGGGTATGTTTCAATTGGACAGAAATGTTAGTTTTCGATTAAAATAATGGACACATATATTTTAGACAATAGCTCAGCAACGTACAATACATTTATTCATCACTTATCTTCTTGCCACTATTTTTTTCAAATTATAGTCCATTTGTAGCATATAGTTAATCTATTTCAAGATCGTAGCTGATCCTTGATTGGGATTGGCAATTCCATTTCGTGATTTCTTCGTGACAATTTAACAGCAGTTGCCAGACCTTGGCTCAATGCATGCTCAATGTAGGACCAACACCTTATATGTTGACCCCACATTAATCCAGCGTTGGTGTGATCTTTCACGTGGGCTGGGTTTATGCCAGCATCTGTTAGCCTCCATCATAAATGTCTGAAGCAATCACAATCAGCATTATCATTGATTGAGGTGCGTGTCTGTCCAAATGAAAAACACAGCACTGCCAATATACATCCCGACAAACAAGACACGTTGAATCAGTTTTGGTTTAATGGTGGCCCAGCGTCGCAGACGGTGGACCAGCATTAAAACAAAACTGCATGAATGTTCTGTGTTCGTTAGGTTAGCATTGCCTGAAATCATTTACCCTTGTACAGCTAGGATATAGGCCTGCGGTTTCAAGGAAGTTTCATTCCAAATTAAAAAAATATATAAAATAGTTTTGTGATAGATGTTCGGTTAAGAGCTTAATCATGTTATTCAAAAATTACAAATTTGCAGGTGTATATTTTTCACAAATAAAAATATTTTGCGTCATTTGAAGCTGGAAATTGCGTCAGCGATTCCAGCTTTAAATGAGTGAAAAATAGAGACAAAGAGTTCATCCTCGCAATTTTGTACCACGTTATATATTTTCAATAAAATTCAGTAATTAACCCTTTCACCGCCAAGTTCTTTAATTGTAATTTTCACCCACTTGAAGTTGTGTCTCGCTGACGCGATCCACAACTTCAAGTGAGTGAAAATTATGCAGATTTCAAGTCTTGCATTTGAGATAATAACCCTTACAGCGCGGGGACCGACTTTAGTCGTCAGAATCTGACGTCTGTAGACGTCAGATTTTGACGACTAAAATCGATCCCCGCACTGTAAGAGTAAAACTATTTATAATGGCCGTAGACCCATAACATAGGTATTCAAATGAAGCGGAAAGAGCGAACTAAGACATTTATGATGGTTTCCAAAAGAAAAAACCCTTTGATCTCCATGGTTTATACAAAAATAATTTAGCGCTTTAAGGGTAATTATACTTTAAATATACGAGATTGGAATTGCGGAAACAATTCACATCTCAAGGTAAATGAAAATGAGAATTTAATAGCTTTGTGTTTGAGGAGGTGTGGGGGAGGGGGGGGGGTTACAAAGCAATTATTTTTCGTCTACTAATATTGCTGCGCTAACAAAACATGAGTTTAAATCATTCTCCCATCACTCGCTGGTTGTTTGTTTTCAGCTCCGATATGCTTGCCATTTTGTCTCAGTTAGCAGTGAAACATACTCAATTAATAATAATGATATTCTACCATTTTTGCATGTTTTAATGCAATGTAAAGTAACGAATATAAGGAAGTGGTTAGGCCAAGCCTTTCAATGCGTGGATCAAATTTGGACGTCAGAATCTGACGTCTATGGACACGTCCATCGACGTCAAAATTTGACGTTCAATATCGACCCCTATACTGAAAGAGTGAAATATTTTTAATGGCCATATACCCATAACATAGGGAAGCTGATAGAGCTAACTAAAACATTTAAGATGATTTGAAATTGAAAAAAAACATTGGTCTATTGGTTTACATATTTCAGCGCTTTATGTGTTAAACATTTTACTTTAAAAATCAGAATCAGCACCATGAAGACGACGCGGTATGAACAGTTCCTATTACCTACGAGTCGTATCGTGTCTTTTTGGTGTAGAGTGAATATTATATATATATATATACGATTATAAGATGTAACGTGAATTTACAAATACGCATATTTTGTTTGTTTGTATGGATTAGTTCACAGGTCAAAGGATTAAAAACGTTTATTTTTTAACTTGATCATTTTCGTTTATTTTTTTTCAGCACATTATTAGTGCCATACCACCTTTTAAATATGTCAAAGATAAAACGTGACATCAATCAGCAAGATTTTAAAATAGTTATCCTCAGTCTTGTCAAATCTGATAATTATCACGAGACACAACTTGAAGTGAGTGAAAATTAAAATTAAACAGCTTGACGGTTAAAAGGTTAAATCAACCGAACACCCTTTGTGTTACCAGAAAACCTATTAAACGCCGGTAACTCTATATTTATGGTTCCCTGTCTGCAAATCTCCACAACCGCCTCATTTTCTCACTCATAGATCCGTCCCTGATCATGCTGATAAAGTGGATGGATGTCGAATCGGATAATGTCCTTATACTGATCCCGATTAGCGAGTGCAGTCCCAGGACACGCGGTACCTCCACACTATGTTGGATTGATGTTGGTCCACAGTCCACAAAATTTGGCCACAAGTAAACACGGGTCGATAATTTGTTGACATTTTAAGGTTGCACCATTTTGGGTCTTGTCCGTGGCCATGTCTGTGGAGGTCTCCTGATCATTGCTATGCTATTAATCAAAATATGTAATTGTTATTATTTGATCAAATAAATGAATCTGAGTCTGAGTCTGAGTCATGTTTCTCGCATGTTTCACAACACATTAACCCTTAAACTGCTGATCCCGAGTATGGTTGTTTTTATTCCGTTTTATTTGTCGATCAAATCACTAATATTTGGAAGGAAGTGTGTGTTTAAGCATCACGATTTGCAAAAGTTAGGTCTCAAATTAATCAAATAATTATGAGTAATTTTTACCCACTTAAGTTTGTGGGTCGCGATAGCAGGACACAACTTCAAGTGGTTGAAATTTAAATTAATAATTTTAGCAGGAAAAGGCTAATATTTTCATACTGTGTTATATATTATATTATATAAAATTACGTTCGCCTAGTAGCATAATGACCTAGAGCAGCCCTATATTGTATGTAATGTCTGTGTACTTTGAGGTCAATAAATATAACAAAAATTGGTCTAAGGTTTTTAACAAAACATATTTCAGTAAATATTTAATTATTATAAATTGTTTGGAAAATGTAATATTCACAACATAGCACAGGAGAAGCATAATATGTTATATGCATTATGTTGTAAGTTCTAGAAACCTAGGACCAGTCACGCTAAAAGTTACATCCATGCGGTATGGCTGCAATTAATTTTGACGTCATGTGAATAATTATTACATAACTAAAAGTAAAACGTTAGAAATCAAATAACAAAATTAAAATCTACTGAAAAAATCAATTTTGAAAATTTTGATCATACTGCTCTTTTTTGAGTGTGACGGGTTACTATAATTTCTTGATAATATTTTTAAAACATAATTCAGTCCAGGGCTTGTAAATGTATGAATTAAACTATAGAATTAATAAATTCTTAATCTTACATTTGCTTTGTTTGAATATATATTGTGTGCTTGGAATTGACACATATATAATATTTAATGTAGCTTATCTGAACAAAGGTACACAAATCTATATTATACAGTTGAAGGATAGATGTAAATAAATTATATTAGTCACAAAAACACGTATTTACAAATCATTCTTCGTGACTAAAAATAAGAAATAAATCGCTGCCATCATCCAATAAGATAAAATTGATCAGTGGTTTCTTATAGTGATGAATAATATTAATTGATATAGTAATATCTGATAAAATAAAACTATCAGCTGCATACAGATTTTTCCC
The DNA here is from genome assembly GCA_964017125.1 of Flabesymbios commensalis. Classification (NCBI taxonomy): domain Eukaryota; kingdom Metazoa; phylum Annelida; class Polychaeta; order Terebellida; family Flabelligeridae; genus Flabesymbios; species Flabesymbios commensalis. The sequence goes on along the minus strand of OZ024910.1, from coordinate 34,672,415 downwards.
CAGTAATATTAATATTGCATCACCCTTATAGCGCGGGGATCGACTTTAGACGTCAGAATCTGACGTCTAAGGTCGATCCCCGCACTGAAAGATTAAACATTTACATGTATAATGACCGTAGACCCATAGCATTGGTATTCAAATGATGCGGTAACAGCTAACTGGGGCATCTATGGAGATTTCAAATTGAAAAAAAAACATTTGGTCTCCATGGTTTATACAGACATAATCCAGCGTTGTAGGGATTAACTATTATAACGCATGTCGCTAAAAGGTATTCGTTGTCACAAAACAGCGTTTCATGTTTAAATATTTTATCTGCTCAGTAAATACTTCCAATTATTGGTGCAAATATAATCCTGGCGCTGCGTGGCGGACTATAGGTGGGTAAATATTGTAGTCAACTTACACAACATTTAAAGGGTCGATTCCAGCTGCGTCAAGTTTTAATTAAAGCACCACCACCTGCTGACGTGAGCAAAAGTCAGCATCCGTCAGCTAATTATTAATTATGATATCCTGAATCATTCTCTGTATGAGAGCGAAAAAATGCCAGTAATTTAATGAATTTTGAACTGCATGATGCCGTATTATCGTTCAGATTACGATATAACGTAACCTGTACGAGAATACGTGCCCATGGCCTATGTGAAGATGCATGAATGCAACGAAACTTTGTGTATTATTTATTTTTTCTTTTTAATTATTTGAGATACATTCTAAGATCAGATTAAATGCCATTATGGATGCATTATTTTAACGGTGTGCAGCGTATATTGTTCATTTTCACATGATTCCTGAATTATTTAAAGATAAAAATACCGACGCTACCAAAAATAGAAAATGACAAATAGCCAATTTAATGCAATCGTCACTGCAAAAATAAATGCTGGTTGAAATTAATCAAATTTCAATGCATACCCGAACAAATCAATTCGATATAGGATAAAGCCTGAGGAGCTCCACATTCTTAGCTATATGTGTTTGTCATAGGTGTTATGCATATACAGTGCTCCAAACTGTTCAAGTGACAGGGGTGTGCCGTTCTGCCTATGGTACTGCCCAGTAAACACAAAACATTTGTACAATGTTGGACCAACGTCGAAAACGTTGGGCCGTCGTTGTGCAAATATGTATACAAATGTTTTGTGTTTGCTGGGTGTTAACTATTAAGAACCCTTAAAGTCATTCGACAAGAGCAGGACATTGTCTCGACTTCGGGCTTCCCTTTGTCACCATGATTCTGCAGAAAGCGACGTAAAGCATTATTCCCTCACTTCAAATCCTAGTTGGCGCTGTTCATCTCCCTTCTGCGTGGCGAAGGGCGACTACATGTAGGCCTACCTATTCTGAATGACGACTCAACTCAATTGCAATGCTAGAGAGTATTCAAAGGTCTGTTACTGGTGGTGCCGCGTCTGATAATGTGTACATATACATGATATAGGAAGTCCCTCTCTAATATTCATATATTTAAATAACTTGACTGAAAATAGAATCGCTATATCCAAGCTCCAACATAAAATGCTCATTAACGATATTTTTATTTTTACCATGTTTAAAATATGTCATATA
>OZ024910.1:34410840-34668340 GCA_964017125.1 Flabesymbios commensalis | reverse complement strand
TAGTATAATAATAATAATATAATAAAAAAAAGTTTTTGTATATTGCTAAAATCCACATAATTTATGTACTCAGAGCGTTTTACTTATTAGTAAAAATATGTAATTGAAAAGTTTAAATATATATGATTATTTAACCCTCTAGCTGCCAAATTATTTTTTTGAAATTTTCATCCACTTGAAGAACAATTTTGAAAAATTGTTGATTGATGTCGGGTTTTATATAAAACATGTTTAACAGCTGAGAATTAATGGGCTGATAAAAAATGAAAAAACAAAACAAATATAATCGGGACCGGCGCTTAAATGGTTAATGAAAAAGTGTATCTGACACTTTACAAAAGAAAAGATACACCCTTGCATGTCCAAGGGGACAATATTATAAGCACATTCCAACAGTATCAATATTTGTGTCTCAACTGCGCACGACGTTGGGTTGACGTTGTATAAATGTTATACAAATGTTTTGTGTTTGCCGGGGTGGACAGTTTCCGGCACAGCGAAAGGTAATGGAAAACTCAGAGCTACTGCTGTCTCAATGCTGGGCCTGCGTTGGCAAAGCATCGCGTGGATGCGGTGACGCTAATTGCAGCGGATTATTATTTACATTCTTGGAAATGTAATTCTCTAATAATCTTATTCCCGTCGCATAGATGGCGTAGGCAGTTATTCTTCGTTATGTGACGGCCGCAAATGAGCTTAGAGCTAATAAAAGGTAATTTATTTCGCCGGCTGAAAAAAAACCCGATGTAAAACTATAATAATAATAAATCGCGGAAACTGCACGCGCGTCTTTTTGTTAAAAAAACATTGTTCTATTTGTGATTTGATTGTCTATCACTGTCATAACTGTATCTGAAAAAAAAACCATATTGTCAGTTGTGACTTGTTATTTTTTTGCGTGATATTTATTAAGGACACATTATTTCAGCAGATTAATGGACCGAGTCATCTTGATATAGATTTAGTTAATCTCAATACTTCGGTTTGCTTGAAGAAAAACGAATTAATTTTAAAATGAGATCGAGACTGTCGCTGATGTTAACCCCTTACTTGCTATTATGTTTAAATTTTCACCCACTTGAAGTTGTGGATCGCGGTAGCGATACACAACTTCAAGTGGATGAAAATTATTTACATTTATCAAACTTGAGACCAAACATTTCCAAATCTGGATGTTTAGACATACATTTCGTTCTCAATAACAGTGATTTATTCGGCTAATAAAACTTAACATTAGAACACGTACAGTAGGCTCCTAGGTTAAAACGAGTGACACAACCGACACTGTTAGGCGACGTGCGTAATACTCGAAATAATATTGGATAATTTCTCAATTTGTGAGAAAATTTTTTTTAGACTTAACCATGCCTTATATTAACTCGTGTAGTTGTGTCTCGCTGCCGCGATCCACAACTTCAAGTGACCGAAAATTACAAGACCCCGCGAATGTCACTGTTTGAAGTTCTCAGACATATTTTACTTTAAAAAAACTGGTCATATAAGTACTAACAAAAGCACAGTCAGCGAGGGGACTGTTTTCGACATATCTGAGGGTTAAGTTTTCCGGACCCACTTTTTCACAACATCAAGTGCCACCTTTTAAACATGTTAAAGATAAAATGTGACATCAATCAGCAATATTTGAAAACAGTTGACCTCCATATTGTCAAATGTGAATGATTTTCACTCACTTGAAGTTGTGGATCGCGTCAGCGAGACACAACTTCAAGTGGGTGAAAATTCAAATTGAATAATTTGGCGGTTAAAGGGTTAAGGTCCGGTCAGTGTATCAGTCTAACATATGCCACAGCCCAGCAAATACAAGACGTTGACCCAAAGTTGGCTTAATGTTGGGCCAGCGTCGCAGACGTTGAGCCAACAATATAGCAACATTGGGTGAACGCATCGTGTTTGCTAGGGTATTGCGTAAAGCAAAATTTTAGGGACTGAAAAATGTTGCAGACCAATAATTGATGGTGTACTCTTTACTCTGATCAGCCTGTGAGTTAAGAGTGGGTGTCATTAGAATTAGGTACACTTGGCTGCCATCATTGATTGCTACACTAGAATTATTTCCCATACTGATTACAACTCGTGTATACACTTTAACCCAAATCTGGTTTAATGTTGGGCCGGCGTCGCAGACGATGGTCCAACATTAAACAAACATTGGGTGAAACCCTAATGTTTCCCAGGATACTGTGTTCATTGAATAACATCATTATCAAATGGAGATTTTGCAGTCACATTCCACAAACACGAGACATCGATCCATTGTTGTATCAATATTGGTCCACCGTCTGTGACGCTGGCCCAACATTGATACAACATTGGGTCAATGTTTCGTGTTTTCTGGGATATCATAAACCATTACTGTCAGGATCCTTCTTCTGTGTATCCATCTATCCCTGTATGGACACAGTAATTATATTGACACAGCCACTAATTGTTGCTGTGGACGAAATGTCCATGAGGAATTCCAAGGACATCGCTGTGCAGTGGCGGATCCAGAATGTGCAAGAGGAGGGGGCGTAAGCCACATTTTGGCTGAAGGGGTGTTAGCTTCACTTTATTCAAAAAACATGCATGAAAATGCAATATTTTCACCAATAACGGGGGGGGGGCGTACGCCGGGTACGCCCTATGCTGGATCCGCCACTGCTGTGCTATCTTTACCAAACCGTCATTCCTGGAATGTTTGGTTCAGAATAGGGCGATAAACGTTGAGTTAAAAACGTGTGGGCTTATTCAGAGGACAAAGTGCGTGGCTACGTACTGAATAAACTTATCAAAGTTTCTCAAACTCAGCATCATTAAGAAGTGAAAGTCGCTCACATGAAGGCCACCTAAAACATGTCGGAAAAAATAATTTTGTAATTATAATCATATAAGTAGGAATGAACCAAAGAAAAAATTATGTAGGTAAACATAACAATATAATATAAGTCAATATGTGACTAAAATGAGAGAGAAGTGTGAATAAAAATTTATGAACATAAAAAAAGCAAAAAATAGCATAATAAAGTATTATTTCACTTTAGAGATATGGAAGTGCGGCCGCTATTGTTTCGTCGATGTACAAGTGTATACATGCATAATGACCATGGCAAATGACAGATATCCCAGCTAGGACAATACATTAACCTATTGTTGGCTCAACGTGTATAATGTATCGCCCAACATTGAACCTGAATTGTGCCAACGTCTCAGGTCTGCTGGGATAAAAAATATGACATCCTGAATGTTCAATAAAAAACAATCTCACCACAATTGTTTTTGCAGAATCTACTGAAAAGAACACCCATGAATTATATTATAATTATTATCACAGATATCAGAATCACAATAAAATATGTTTTATTTGACCTATTACGTGTTTTGTTTTACAGGTGGTCAGGGAGACTCTCGCCTAAGGTCAGCAAATGACCGCTAACAGGAGGGCCACCCTTTAGCAAACTTACAGATACAATATATTTTTTTCTCCTTCCATATACACATTTTTTTTACAATGATGACCGAAGTTTAATTACCGATAATTAACGGTAGACAATAGTTTTAACAGTAATCAGAAAACATTATATTGGTATTATAATGAGACGTGTTTTCATCATTGTTACCTACGAAAGCACAAACCAGCAAACACGATACGCTATACCAATACCGGTCCAATGTCGGGCCAGGGTTGCAAACCCTGGGCCAACACCAGGCCTACGTATCATGCTCGTTGGGCATGCATGGCAAATCGAATTACGGAGGCAATGAAAATGATTTATTTAGCGTAGACATAGATAAATTTATCAATTATATTTAGGTTATATATTAAGTTGTCTGACACTGCTAGACTCATAGAGTCAGACGGGTCAAAGGAGTTCATGAAATAATTATATTCAAATTATTGTACATGTTGCATAAAATATAGGTGTGAACATTTTCTATTTTTAGTTTTTTGAAAACCCTCCATCTCTTAACCTCATAATATAGCTTCTGATGTAATGTTGAATTATTTTTTTACGTGAATGCATAAGTTTAATATATTCACAAAGGTAGGAATACTGTTTTTATAATCAACTGTCTTTAGGAAATGTAAAGGTTTCATGTTGCTCCAACAGTAGCTGAGGGGGCTTGCTAAGTTGAAAAAATGTTACACATCCAAAAAAAAATTGGATAGAGCTCACCCCAGCCACCCACCCCCATATCCAATTTTTTTTTTGGGAAACTAATCTCCGACGTAAATCATCAAAGATTATTTTTTTTTGGTATTCCAATTGTCTATTTTTCTATCCAAAATGGCCCTGGACCCAGCCACCCATTTTCAATTTTTTTTAATATTTGGATTTTTTAACTTTGCAACATTCCTTAATAGCACGGTATAAATCAAACCCAAAACTAAGTGACTGCTTCCTTTTTAAGTCAGCTGGTACTGCATTTTGGCAGAGAAGTTTGGTGGTTGGTTTCTTCCATTGTATAACAATGTGCTGTATGGACTCATTGTCCCGGATCCCTATCCTACTGTTTGGGTTGCTAACAGGCGTTACGGCAAATGATGGATCACCCAGATCCGGTGTGCTCTGCTGCTGAACCAGAGCTTATCCTCATTCTGGGGATCTGTTCGCGGAATCCCCTCTCCAAGCCTGTTAGTCAGTCAGAAAAAATGGACGTTTTTTTCTCTGTCGCCTCCCCCCTAAAATATACCCAGTAATAAGCCACAGCTGCGAACCTCTGTGGAATTGCAAAAGCCAACCCAACAAACACAAAACATTTGTATAACATTTGTACAATGTTGGCCCAACGTCTTCGACGCTGGTCCAGCATTGTAAAAATGTTATACAAATGTTTTGCGTTTGCTTGGAAGGCAACAAGTTCTCTGGCAGAATTGTTATTCTCCCCCCACACTGCCGGGACAACCCAGAGACAGCGCACATCGACGTGAAAGTAATGCAACATTTCAAGTATGAAGACGTGACATTTGTCCTGTCGTTGTTTGAATTTTTTTCTCTAATGTAAAATTGTCTAAACTAAAATTGTGATATTTTTGTCAGTAGTACTTTATACCTATGTAAATTAACGTAGGTCTGGTGAAATTTTATCATATAGCAATTCAAAATAAATTTGTTATCGTTGTTTTATAATTTTAGCAATAATCATACTGTATCAATTAGAAATACTACTTTGTTTTGTATTAAGTGCTACATAATAAAGCTTAATTTTTCACCCACTCGAAGTTGTGTCTTGCTACGGCGACCCACAATTTAAAGTGGGTAAAAATTACTTGCGTTTATTTTGTACAATTTATTTCAAAACATATTCCAATCTGGCAAATATATAAAGCTTACTTCCCCTACGAATTTTCTTGTTTGTAGGACACATGAAAACTATGAAACCGGCCATAGGCGTGATTAGCACTTAAAGGGTTAACCCTAACAACGCTGAAAATTTTGGTATAAACCATGGAGACCAAAGGTTTTTTTAATTTCAAATCCTCACAAATGTCTTATAGTTTTTTCTGATTCATTTCATTCATTCGAAACAACAACAAAACAATTTCGTCGCATATTCGTTTTTATCGGTCAACACAAGACTGCGTTCAACCTGCTCATAACCACTCTAGAAACCCAAATGTGCCCGAATTTATACACAGGCTTATACTGATTTATTTTCCTATGGTAAATGTATGAGCTCTAGCGTGTCTAGTGAGAAATGTGTTTTATGTAGCTACTGCAACAAATAGCGAAGTTTGCGTGGCCTTATGGTATTAACGTCCGGAGACGTTGATTCGACATTGCGCCAATGCCATGGCACACGTCATGTCGGTGTGGGTGGTTCTCCCCCAATCTTTGTATTGGGACGCCGCAGTGGGGTAATACATTTTCTGTCCAAACGCGCGGGGACAATCAGAAAAAAAGTTTGGAGGAGAGCGTCGCGCTGCGCCGCGCCGCTCCGTGCTCGGTGTTTGGTTATGCGCGTGTGATTTACAGCGAAAGGGATTATTATCAGCCTCGCGGGACGGGGCTGGCCGAATGTTGGTCGAAAGTCTGCGACGTTGGCCCATCTTTGAGCGGCGGCCTGGCACGAGTCCCGGCCGGGTGGGCCCACGTCACAAAATCCACAATTACCCGTTTTTATGAAGCGATTTTTCGCGGAACGCTTTGGATGTGACGGTCGTATATCTTGCAGAGGAAATATTGTGATGGGCTGTGAGACCTGCTTTTTTGTTAACACCATGCATTTTTGGCGAAATGTGAAGCAATTCTCTTCATTTGCAGTAAACTGTATACACATGTACATTTATATACTGCTATGCAAAGCCAAAAGGCAGTATCTGTTTACTTTACAAAGCCAAAAGGCAGTATCTGCTAACTTTACAAGTCAGCAGTGACTGCCTTTTGGCTTTGCAGTGCAGTAAAGGCCAGGGCCTATTGTATATCAAAATGGGCCAAAACCTGCCCATATGAGATTATTTATATGATGAGTAGACATATAGATATGTTTGATGGAACAATTTCAACAGGATTCCTTCAAGGTCAAGCTCCGCAGTGGCATGTAAATGCAGCCTGATCCTTTCTATATTATATTTCTAAATTATAACTAACTTTTTGGGGACTAAATATGTCTAGAGCCTAGTATCTCTCATGACTGCACTTAGGAGTGACCGATGTCAATTTTTCATGCTATTCTATTTTAAATGTGTGAATGTATAATTGTGTATATCGGGTGAGACAATAATAAACATATAATAATATGCTACGCGAGATGACTAAACAATATCTGAGCTGAAGGACTTAAAAATAGCAAAGTTTTCAATATGATGTTACTTACAAGTATGTATTTAAAAACATAAATTTCATGCTTTTTTCAAAATAACTTTCGTTTGCCAGATGGACATGGCGTAAAGCTATCTCACATTAAAAAGACTGCAGCAAAAACGATCGAAAGTTAGTTAAAATTGCTCAGACTATATGGGATTTGAATTTCCCTATGAACTTTCCCCTTAGCTTTGGGCCAATTTGGATGATACAGATACGATGGTATATTGTGAAAGGTGTACAATACCATCCTCCACCGATTGGTAAGCCACTGGAAAGCCTATAGCATGGCTTCACCTTGACATTCTTGACACAGGATTTGAACTTGGGAACCGGGGATCACAGGTCGAGCATCGTGTTACATCCCAGTCACGAATCGCAGTAGCACGTGAACAAAGAGGCAGATACCCAACTAACAAATGTCATACTGGGGGGGGGGGGGGAGTGTGAACAGCCCTCTCAACACACTATTCTACAGAGCCACCAAAGGGACACATGTGGAGGAGAAAATAAAATTTAATCGATTTATAATCCGTGGCCACGATTTATAATCCCGTGCCCACGATTTACGATTCATAATCCGTGGCCACGATTTATAATTCGTTCCCACGATTTATAATCCGTGGCCACGATTTATAATCCGTGGCCACGATTAATAATCCGTTCCCACGATTTATAATCCGTGGCCACGATTTATAATCCGTGGCCACGATTTATAATTCGTTCGCACGATTTATAATCCGTGGCCACGATTTATAATTCGTTTCCACGATTTATAATCCGGGGCCACGATTTATAATCCGTGGCCACGATTTATAATTCGTTCCCACGATTTATAATCCGTGGCCACGATTTGTAATCCGTGGCCACGATTTATAATCCGTGGCCACGATTTATAATTCGTTCGCACGATTTATAATCCGTGGCCACGATTTCTAATTCGTTCCCACGATTTATAATTCGTTCGCACGATTTATAATCCGTGGCCACGATTTATAATTCGTTCCCACGATTTAAAATTCGTTTCCACGATTTATAATCCGGGGCCACGATTTATAATCCGTGGCCAGGATTTATAATCCGTTGCCACGATTTATAATCCATTGCCACGATTTAAAATTCGCTCGCACGATTTATAATGCGTTCCCACGATTTATAATCCGTGGCCACGATTTATAATCCGTTTCAACAATTTATAATCCGTTTCAACGATTTATAATCCGTGGCCATGATTTATAATCCGTTCCCACGATTTATGATCCGTTGCCACGATTTATAATTCGTTCCTACGATTTATATTCCGTTGCCACGATTTAAAATTCGTTCCCACGATTTATAATGCGTTCCCACGATTTATAATCCGTGGCCACGATTTATAATCCGTTTCAACGATTTTTAATCCGTGGCCACGATTTATAATCCTTGGCCACGATTTAAAATCCGTGGCCACGATTTACAATTCGTTTCCACGATTTATAATCCGTGGCCACGATTTATAATTCGTTCCACGATTTATAATCTGTTCTCACGATTTATAATCCGTGGCTACGATTTATAATCCGTGGCCACAATTTATAATCCGTGGCCACGGATTATAAATCGTGGCCACGAATTATAAATCGTGGCCACGGAATCTAAATCGTGGCCACGAATTATAAATCGTGGCCACGGATTTTAAATCGTGGGAACGAATTATAAATCGTGGGTGCGAATTATAAATCGTGGGAACACATTATAAATCGTGGCCACGGATTATAAATCGTGGTCACAAATTATAAATCGGGGAACGAATTTTCAATCGTGCCCACGGATTATAAATCGTGGCCACGAATTATAAATCGTGGGAGCGGATTATAAATCGTGGGAACGAATTATAAATCGTGGGAACGATTTATAAATCGTGGGAACGGATTGTAAATCGTGGCCACGAACTTTTAAATCGTGGGAACAGATTATAAATCGTGGGAACAAATTTTAAATCGTGGGAACAATTTATAAATCGTGGGAACGGATTATAAATCGTGGGAACGGATTATAAATCGTGCCCACGGCTTATAAATCGTGAGAACGGATTATAAATCGTGGGAACGAATTATAAATCGTGGCCACAGATTATAAATCGTGGGCACGGATTGTAAACCGTGAGCACGATTTTATTCTATTTTCTCTTCCATATGTGTCCCTTTAGGCGCTTCGTACTATTCCCATCCGAGTAAAGAAAAAACATTTGTACAACATTTATATAATTGGGCCGACGTTGTATAAATGTTATACAAATGTTCTGTGTTTGCTGGGATCATATAGTTCAGCATATACAAGTAACACAAAACATTTTTTATAACATTTATACAATGTTGGACCAACGTCGAATACGCTGGGCTAATGTTGTATAAATGGTATACAAATGTGTTGTGTTTACTGGGTATAGTCATTGATGATAGTATCGCCTAAAAACCGTTATGTTCAAATAATGGAATATTCTGTACATATTTGTAAATCCATCCCTGAATCACTCCTGCTACTGAAACTAAAGCTAACTATGCATCCATATAGTCCGTCGATCCGTCTGTCCGTTGATACAGAATTCAGTTGATCCGTTATTCCGTCAACACGTCAGTGTTGAGATCAGTAAGTCCGTTGGTCTATTAATCTGTCGATCCGTAAGACTGTCAATCCGTTAGTCCGTCATCCCGTTAGTTTGTTTATCCGCCTCCCGCGGTTATATGTCAACAAAAATATAGATGCTGTTAAACCATGAATGTCAAAAGCATTGAAAAATTCATGTGAAAAGAAAAATAAATTGTATAATAAGTTCATTGCAAAATGCATAGAATCATTTGAAAAAATATATAAAGATTATAAAAATACATTACTAAAATAATCAGATGCAGTAAAAAAAGCTGGAGGAACAAAAGGTTAGAATGAAGACAACGGGGGGGGGGGTAATTTAGATTCAATAATTAAAGAGAAAGTTCACATTGTAGCTCACAATTTCCAGAATCATTCATTCACAATGATTACAAAATAACATCTCCAAAGGAGATTGCGAATGGTTTTAATAAATTATTTGTAAATGTTGGACCTAATCATGCAGGTACAATTAAATGTCCAGCCTCGAATGAAACAGTGGTTGATTGTTTAAGAAATTCAAATGTACAGTCAATGTACATACACGAAGTAAATAGAGGAAAATTAGAGGCTGGTCAATAAGCTGGTCAATTTTGAACAATACAAATTGTTAAGTAATTGCCAATATGGATATAACAAAGAGTTTATTCACGGCAAGAAATGAAAATGAAATAAAATTTATTGGTGTAGTTATAGATCATTTGCATTTGATACAATAGATCACTGTATATTAATGAGAAAAATACCTAGGAATCAGAGGTGTGACCAATAAATGGCTAACCAGTTATTTAGTAGATGGAAAACAATTTGTAAAATGTGATGACGCTATATCAGTTATGTCCATTGTTATGTGTGACGTGCCATAGGGATTCATTATCGGCCCTAAACATTTCATATTAGATAATAATGACATCTTCAGAGTGTCAGATATACATTTACTTACTTTGGTTTTATTTGTAGATGACACTGATATATACTGTTCTGGGCAAAGCATGTTTACATCGTGTCACCAGATTAACATCGAATTGGACAAATGCAATGTGGGGTTTGCACTTTCACATTTAATGTCTAGTCCATAGACTAGAACTGCAAAAGTTTTTTTTCAATTTTTGTGTTGCGCATTTACCAGTTAAGCGAGTTATCATGGTTATAAAAACGAAAGTATCAATTTCTTATTTCGGACATGCATGTCCAAAATAAGAAAAAATATTGTGCTATGTTGATGCTCATATGACAGAGAAGTAGTTGTACTCATCACGACAACAGTTTTAAAGTGGGGTTTTCGTAAATATTGAGTCATTATTTTATACACACGACAGACTTCATCCTCATTTTATTGTGTTGAACAGTTTGTCACCGAATTTATTTGTGATAAAGAAATTTAACTACACAATTTGTAAAATGCATACTTGGACAGGATTTGAACATTTCCACAAATAGAGCATTGTAATAAAAAAGAACGTATCCTTATATCTATTATCAGTTCAATTAATAATGTGCGGAATATGAAAAAAGGAATCGGTTCTAAAACCGAGAAATAAGCTGGCGCAGCCTAACACCCGCGAAGGAATCGCTTCTCAGTTAGACAACGTGTGTAGGGGATTTCGGTGGAAACGTTGGGATCAGCGTTGGCCCAACATTTAAGTTTCGCGGGAATACGTAATACGCGAGATGATGGAGTCAGAAGAGAAACAAATATTATGTTCCCTCATGCATACAGACGAGTGTTTAAACGGTTTCAGCCTATTGTCGCTCGCCCGGAGTTTTTTTCACACACCCCACAAACCGCGGCGCCGAGAAATATCTCGATTTGTTTATTGTCATAAGAAAAGCGCGGAAAAAAATCCGCGCTGTGTATCGCGGCTTTATGTGTTAAGCTCATAACTGCTTTGCGATGATTCCGCACCTTTTGTTGCCCGAGGGGTATTCGAGATTACCACCTGGTTTAAGATTTGCTTAAAGTGAATAAAAATTACTTTTTGAAAAAAATGGATATGGATTAGGTCTATCTATCGCGTAGATTTAATTGGCTAGATAATTGTGTTTTTTTCGACTATTAGGTTAAATTGTGTTCAAGTTACTCGCTGAGGGAGAAGATAGATCGAGTAGATGACAGAAAAAAACATTATCCCGGTGACACAATGTTGATTTACTGTTGGCCACCATCTGCGACGCTGGCCCAACCTTAAATCAACATTGTATCAACATCACATGTTTGCCGGGATACAAGTGCTGGAAAAAAACACACCCCAGCAAGCACGAGCCAAATGCTGGTTTTTTGTTGGGCCAGCGTCGCAGACGGTAGACCAACACTAACCCAAAATTGATTCAACGGTTCGTGCTTGCTGGAAAGACGCTCATCCCATCTCGGATTATTATGATTGGGCCAGCATCGCAGAGAGTGGCCCAACAATAAACCGGCATTGTGCCAACGATGTTTGTTGTGTGGTTTGTCATCCCGATCAGTGGCAGGAGAAGAAGATTGATATTGTCACTGGAACAAAACATGCTTTGTTTTTCCTGACCGATAAAAATTAAATGTCTGATAAGAAAAACGGGAAACCACTGGCCTGTGTTTAAGGGCTGGGATTTTTTGTAGAATAAAAACAATAGACTCAGTGTCATTTTCCCCTTGATCTTATAGATTATAATTACCATTCTTTGTGTTCAATCTTGTTGAAAATACAAAAAAAATCCTTACGCGTAAAACAAAACAACATGTTTATAAAATTTCGACGGATAATATTGTCACACAAATGGAATTATGATAGGCAACGAAATATTTTTTTGTCATATTTCCACAATAGCAGCAGCCTTTTGTGTTTATATTCTCACAGTAGATGGTGCAAAGTATCCGTCATTGTGGGAGATTTCAACGTGAGCCCACTTGTACCAGATTTTTATACGTGACTTAAAAACCAGAGGAGTGACTGATTATTTTACAAGTAAGTATTTACTGCATTTTGTGTTCAGCGAGGTAGAAACTTACATGCACAATTACCATCTTGCATTCAACATGTTATAGTCGGATTCACATTAAACGTGGTGAATAATTTTCGCTGATTTCTCGGACAATTTTCAACCAATTGTCATGCAATTTTACGAGCACTATTTTTTATAAAGTGGTGCGCATTGTTACCTTCAGTAAACACTGTAAAAATACCTCAACATTCAATAATACTCTAACTATTATAATATATATATCATCAAGAATATGGTTAATAGGTTCTTGATGTCATGCCTGAGTAGGGTACGAACTCTGTATTAAGCCTAGTGACAAAATTTCTATATACTGAAATTAAATTGTTAACAGTCTCTTTGTTGTTTCGTAAATGCTTGTTTCAAGTAGGAACCAGCGAATGTTTAAGCCAATGCACCACAAACTTAACCCTTAAAGCGTTACAAATAAAAAAATCACCCACTTGAAGTTGTGTCTCGCTACCGCGACTCACAACTTCAAGTGGGTGAAAACTGATCATAATTGTTTAATTTGAGACCGACCATTTTGGAAGTTGGATGTCTAAACATATCTTTTCGTTATCAATAAGTGCGCTTTAAATGCCTAACAAAACAGATTAAAACTGGCGAATTAATAGTTTGATCATGAATTATTCCATAACATATACCCAGCCAACACAAAACATTTCTATAACATTTGTACAATGTTGGACCAACGTCAAAGACGTTGGGCCGACGTTCTACAAATTGTATGCAAATGTTTTGTGTTTGCTGGGTGATTATGTGTTATTGAGAATACTTTCCATAAAAATATCATAGAATATAATTATGATACATGTCATTGAAATGAGAAAGCTCTAATCTCTTTCGTTTACATAATACACTTGACTATTTTATAAATATGTGTACTTTTGATTCACTGTGATGTGGGAATTGTGGTAGTAATTCGCATATATTTATTTCTAATAAATCTGGTAGCTTGAGGGAGTAGGTGTAGCTCATTGTAGCAATATAAAAAACTAAAGTGACAAAATGATAGCAAAGGCGCTACACACAAACACATAGACCATTGCAAAATATACATCATATACTCCCTCACACAAGAAAAATGACCTCAACCCACCTATTCAAGTGCCCGAAAAATATTTAGTCTCGGAGGTCCAAATAATATTTGAACTTTAGAACCCGAGCATGTGTGATTGATGAAAAGAAAACAACCCTACTAAATCGTGCTCGAGTGGACACTGACTTTAGACCGCATGGGGCCAGGGTGACGCCTGATACATACCGCGCGGTAGAGAGAGTCACCGCAGGTCACCGCGACGTACATTTGTAGAAAAATATCTTGATTTAACCCTTTGCCCACTAAGGTATATCATTTAAATTTTCACCCACTTGAAGTTGCGTCTCGCTACCGCGACCCGCAACTTCAAGTGGGTGAAAATTACTCATATTTGCTTAAATAATTTGCGGCCAAATATTTGCAAATCTTGATTTGTAAACACTCAGCTAATTCCTAGTAAATGGTACTTAACCTCCTAGTAAAACAGATTGAAAACGTTTATGGTGGTGCTTAGTGATCAAAGGGTTTATTCCCATGTAGGGACTTAAGAGTGCCGCGCGGCACAGACGGTAACCGACGGTCACCGTGCCGTAATATATATTTTTTTTAAAGTAGTAGTCATTTATATTATCGACATACCCGCTTAACATGATTTTAGTCCTGTATGTCATACCAAGGAATTTAGAAGGGCGTCTTTTCTATAGTCCTTGGTCATACCATGTATATTGTCATTTGATTTTAACAAATTAACAATCTTGTAAATACATGTACATATATCTCTTTCATTCCTATGACAAATAAGTCTGTAATGATTTTTTTTCTGTCAATAAAATGTCTGTCTGTCTGCCTGTATACTCTTATGGGTGACTGGGTGAATATTCTGCACATCAATGACAAAATGACAATATCGCGATAGAAAGAAGCCCAGCAAACACGAGACGTTGAATCAATTGTTGGTTTAATGCTGGGCCAGCGCCGTAGACGATGGGTCAACATTAAACCAACATCGATTCAACGTCTCTTACTTGCTGAGAAAATCGTGTTTATGCTCTACTCCTATCGAATGACTTCAAAAATTCTTTATACAACATTGTACATGACCTTTGAACAGCGTAGAGCACTGTATTTCACGTCCTCATTGGCAAACATCCGCCCAGCTGGATCCGAACCCAGTTAGGAGCTACATCCGGACCGAATGGGCCATCGCAGCCAGCGGTAATTTTATATTATACTGGAGCCCTTGCGATGTCTGACGCGTTACTTGCTGCGCGGTACAAACGGTCAACGCGCGGTAAAAATACACAAGAGCTTCCTTTGATCCTCATGGGGTGCTTAGCGTCTATAAATATATAACGCGCGGCCGTCGGTCACCGCGCCACGCATTTATACACAGGTGAGAATTTGTTAACAGGCCGGCCACACGGGCCACTCTTCACGCACAAATTCGCCTCGTTAGTCCAATTGACTTTCAGCCGCATTAACATCCTGCGAGAGGGAGCCGTTCAAATATGCATGACCGCCTTGTGGCCAGCGCCGGGAAATGTGAGACGACCCCTTTGTCATGCGGATACTGTCCCCGGGACACGTGGAACGCTGATCTGCTGCCGGCACAATGCTGGGCCAGCGTCTGCGACGCTGGCCCGACATTGTGCCGGCAGCGGGTCGAAGTTTCACTGGCACCGAAAGGTCGAGGAGAAATAACACCATGTCACAGGCCAGGGATTGAAAGATAGTTCTGCGACAAAGGTCCGAATGAAGACATGAATTTGGCGCGGAAACAAATATCTCTGCGGACGGAAAACACGAGTTCACGAACACGATGGTGGGATATGGTGGGATAACTAGCGACTTTCTAGCAGTGTTATATACGTATTTTAATAGAAAAACAAAAATCGATGCAATTTTATTATTCAGATTACCAGTGCCTTCAAGATCTCCATATTGTTTTTTTAATTTGTAATGGTCTCACACATAATTATTTTAAAACAATAGCTAACACTTCAGCCGTCGCAAATGTGATTATCTGGCACTATGGAGGCCTGCATTGACCCGACAACGGATAGTTCTTTAACCCCCACAACCCACACCCTCGACCTGAGAATTCGAGGGAGTTTGAGTAATTACTCAAACCCCCTCGAATTCTCAGGTCGAGGGAGTTTAAGTAATTACTTATTTAATTATTTGTTAGGCTTTATATAAAATTGTGTACATCAGGATATCGAATACAGGTGACCAGCACCCTAACTAAGTTCGACATCCAGGATAAAATTTATATACTGGTAATTACATTTAAAAATGTACTCTGCATAATTTTCGTTTCCCGCGGTAAAACCAGATATAGAATAACTACATTTAGTATATAAATGGAAAAAAGCCGCCTGGAAAGCGTACAAACTTATAAAACAACTACAAGTAGAGCATTTTTTAAAAGCATGCAACTTTAACATAATATCATTATTTGAGTTTTATGAAGTCTTCACAATTTCAATGTTGTAGATATTTGCTTGACTGCGAAGCAAATAGAAGGTGACCAGGGTGCCCTGAGCCACCACACAAGTTTAGTTCATTACTCCACTCATAATAGGGCTAAATATCATATAATATCATAATAAAACAATAAAACAATATTATAATAAGAGTATTTATAAAAACAACAATACAGCTATGTGGTATTAAATAGAATAAACGTACATTGATTAGTCTAAATTGCATCTGCTGACGTCAGCTCCCATAGCCCTCGCTCAGCCGAAAAAAGCCATCTATACTCATATTACTATACTAGTCTGAGTTCAAACTTAAACCCCCTCGGATTCTCAAGTCGAAGGGGTTTGAGTAATTATTAATCCCCCCTTGAATTCTCAGATCAAGGGTGTGGGTTGTGGGTCGTGGGGGCTTAAGAACTAGCTCCTGTCAACTTCAACTTAAGTACAGGATAATGGCGATAGAGATTTTGTATTCAAATAACATCAAAAAACATTCGAACCCTCACTTATCACGAACGGAAGATTGAAGTCAAAGTATCCCCGTTACAATATACCTCGTCTACCCACTAATATACATGCCCAGGCAGTCAGAGATAGTGTATATTATAGGCCTATCATACAAGTAATTCTACTAACAATAACAAAATGTGTACAGTTCCAGATTCGACTATTTTTTTTTAACTCAAATGCTTTTGAAAACAAATAATAATTTTGATTAAGTCGGAAAATATGCTACATATACATAAATAGGCCTATAGATGTAAGCAGCTACAACAATTTATTACAATAGTTAGTATCTGATTATAGGCTAATGCATAAGTGAAAGCCTATGGTAACTGAATCTTTGGATATTATGCATGCTGATTTTTAGCATTGATGTTTTTAAAATATATTTTTTCTTTACTATGAGGTGGGATTTGCGAGAGCAATTTCAAAATCGAGCGGGTTAAGAAAATTAGGTGTTACGATATTGACTGTTCCTGCCAAATGCAGCTTTGAGCACTCGTTAATACTGAAACTCCATGATGTCTCTTTTTTCTAGATCAACTCATTTTTTCAACTTCTCGTTGACAGTTTTCTTCGTCGTCTTCTGCCACATTACATTTTGTTTTCCATCTTTATATGGGACGTGTTTCTGTCACGCCGCTTTCTGTTATCTGCTGTTTTTCTTTGTATGTTTCATTAATGGATTTCATTTGCTGTCATATTTCTACTACTATTCTGCATGTTCTCGTTTCCTGGCTATTTTTGGAGCTGATAGATTCTCAGTTTTTTTTACTTTATCATGGTTCACTCCTATCTCCATTTGTCTATCAAGCAATTTGCTTATCTGTTTGATTATTTTTTCTTTACTTAGTGTTGTTACAATTTATTTCCCGGTACTGTTTTCCTTTTATTCCCCATACTGTGGTTGCAATCATTACTTTTTATACCACATCTCATTCTTGTCACCGTTGGTAAATTAGTAAACTAGGCCTACATATTTGGTGATATGTTAGCTTTTCGTTTAGCTATATTTAAAGTAAATCTTGATCAATCCGTGCTAAAAGTGCGAGAAAAAAACGGAAACTCAACTTATGTCAAACATCAATACCGATTGTTTCAAAGCTGGGTCAACGCCAGGGACGTTGGCCCAGCTTTGAAACAACGTTCGCCCCTGCTGCTTTATCTGAACATCACCCCCGTGTTTTTCTGAGATCCATCTTCGTCATGGCCTTCGAGGCTGGCAGATGAGGGGCTCCCCTTACTGGATGCGAAGTGACTAAATATCCGAAGAAGAAAGGAAAAAGAGGTCATCGGGATCGCCGTGAATCTATACGGGGATCGTGGATTGGGCCAGGTCCGGAAAATTTCAACTGCGGACGGGCTTTGGCTGAATGCTGGCACGTCGTCTGAGACGCTGGCCCGGCATTGAGCCGACATCTCGTAACGTGTGTGGATCCACGTTTCTTCTGAGACCTAGCAGACGTTACAACACTCAATCTGATCGGTGATATCAATCCTGGAAAACTCAAGACCCTTCACCCGGGGTTGGTTCAACATTGAGCCAACCCCGGGTGAGCGTTTTTTCGCGAATACAAGAAAGTTAGAACTGCGAATCACACGCAGTCTTGCGCCAGGTTCTTGTCTCGGCTGGGGTGTGTGAGACGATCATTCATGCTGCATAATCAGGATGATGGACACCGGCAATTTTCAAGTGATCCAGATTTGTTGTCTCGTGTTAAGCGGGAGTGTACCGCCACGTTAACGCGTCCTGATCACACGGACTCGCCCAGTTTACCGATCCTCGTAATAAATATATCTTGGATGGTTTTTGATCCAATATGTGGAAACACTGTCTCAATAATGGTCCGGATAGCTAAGGCCACTATGCCTTATCTCTGTTTCAGGTGAGAAAAATCCAATATCTAATGAGGGAGGGAGGAGAAAAACTCATTGAACCTATATCTGGAAAAGTTAATGAGGGCGACAAAAAAAACATTATAGGCCCTACAAATTTTTGAAAAAATAATGACGGCGACGAAATAAAAAAAATGATTGATTTAAAAAAAAGTTAATGAGGGCGTCAAAAAACCCCAGAAAAAAACCAGAAAAACCCAGAAGAAACATCTAACTGGATAAATGTTTTTTATCTCCTAAAATAAACTGTTTTTTTTCGGACATCGGCAGCAATCGAATGCGCGCGCTGGGCAGAAAAACACATGTTTTTTTGTTAATGCGCGGTCTTTCTCTAATGCGCTCATCTAAAACACGGCCTTAATGCATGATGCGTACGGTATTTTGAAAGTTAAGTGACACCGCGCGATGGATTTTTCTGGCTGTATTACCAGAAACGAAACTGGTAGACATGGACGACCGCACGCACATTCTAAATCCCAGAGATTATGTACATCATTATTATAATAAAAATAAACTTTGTATTAGTTTGTTTTTCATATGATGAAATTAAAAAAACATATTGAGAGCTGATACCTGAATTAAAAACTGCGTTATCGGCATTTCAAAGATTATATATATCAGCAAACAAGACAAAAGAGACCCCTTATGCTTCGAGTATTTTACATTTGTACACGGTTGTGTATGCAGGTAAGCTATGTGGACAAGCTTGAAATGAACAACTTATTGTATTGATCATCCACCGCGTTTATTCGTGTTTACGACATTATCATGTAACCTTGACCCATCGATCATTTGGACATAGCAAATTCATGAAATTGTGACAAAAACCTCAATTCATGTTCGCGATCATCGATCACAATAATTCTGAAGTATTCATATTGCTACAAGTTATATCAAGGAGATAAGCTAAATGTACTGAGATTATAGGTAAGTGTGTTATAGTTCATATGTTGCTCATGAAAAAAACACAACATAAGCTAATGGGTCAAGTTCTGACGCTAAACGATCAGTGGAAGCGTCATTTCGGACTAGTATTTTCACGTATAACAGTGTTGACGTAACACTATACACACCGCCTCACAAGTAGACGTCACGGGCCGCTATGCCACCTAGACCACCCTGACCCAGATATCCTCAAGGACACTCCAGAGACATGCAGGCACTGGTATCTTTACCCAGAATATATGGATTAACCCTTTACCTGCTAAGTTAATTTATTTAAATTTTTTACCCACTTGAAGTTGTGTCTCGCTACCGCGACCCACAACTTCAAGTGGGTGAAAATTACTCGTATTTGTTTAATTTGAGATCTATCTTTCGCAAATCCCGATGTTTAAACACACGTTTTGGTTCGCAATACCAGTGATTTGATCGAAAAATAGGCCTAAGACAGGTAGACAATGACAATAGTCGTGATCAGCAGGATAAGGGTTAAGGTCCTGAGAGTATCAGTGTTAAAATTATGGCGCTGCGTCAGTTCACCAGCTGGTGAACTGACGCAGCGCCATAATTTTAACCTTTTCCCCGTTACATGTTTGTCTTATTTTAATCTCCCCCCACTTGAAGATATGTTTCGCTGCCGCGACCCACAACTTGAATGGGTGAATATTACTCAAATTTGTCTGATTTGAGACGAATTATTTTCAAATGTAGTTTTAAAATGACTATTAATAATCGGGCATAGCGCTGTAATGATAAACACCGGTACGATCCGAGTGACCTTTATCATGTTTATATAGGCCCTTTGCATTGTATCTCGAAAAGGCATAAATTCTCCCGAACTCGAATTCCAATTTTATTGTCGAACTCATTTCGAAAAAGGGGATTAGGTACAGTAAATGTAAAGATGCAGGTGAGACTCATCAGCCGACTTTACATTTTAACCCCTGGTCACTGGACCTGTTCATTCGTGTGTCTTTTCATCTTCACGGAGAGCATACAGAGCCCTTCAGCCATTTTGGCGCATTGAACATATCTTACACATTGCTGTCTCTGTCCTACTAGGTACTCATTTACACCAAGTAAAGTGAAGCATGTGAGGGTAAAGTGCCTTGCCCATGGACACATCATCGACACAATGTCCAATATTAAGAAGTAAATGTTGTCTATCCCTGAATATTTAAAGAATGGCAGTTAGTCAGATGTCGGGATCAGGAGCCGTCATTTAGTTGTAATAATTATACTAGGTGAAGTGAGGAGTATACCACATGCATTAGGGACCAAAAAGACATGACCACGATAAATAGAAAGTCAAAGATGGGTTGCCTCTGTATACCATGACCTCCCCCCCCCCTCCCAGGTGTGATCTTGCAGCATACTGATGTGCAAAGACAAAAGGCAGTATCTGCTTACTTTACAAGTAAGCAGATACTGCCTCTTGTCTTACCCCCCACCTATACGAAACACAACACCAACATATCAGCACTGTCATACAAAGTCGACCAGCAGTGACCGCTCACTTGAAAAGTAAGCAGTTACTGTCGTTTAACTTTTCGCGGCAGTGTACCACCAGACCAGGTGATGAGACCAGGAAATTAGCGCATCTTTGCTGGCATTCCGTACCTCGCCCATGATGGATTGCCGGCGCCGTTGGCTGAATACTGGGTCAGCGGCTGGGCCGCTGGCTCAGAATTCAGCCAACGACTGGCCAGGGGATCCGTGGATGATGGATCGCCAGCACTGACGTGGGAGTTCCGGGGAAAGTGGCGGGAACAGCGGGCAGACGATACCGGAACCACACGACACGTGAATAAGGTCAAGACGCGGGAAGATCCCGTTGCTGGAATCTACCCTGCTCTGCAAAGCTAAAAGGCAGTGACTGCTCACTTGGAAAGTGAGAAGTTACCGCATCTTGGCTTTGCACGGCAGCAGCGGTTCAAAAAAAGCTTGAATGGTGGCCCAACGTCAAGAGCGTTTGACCAACCTTGGCAAATGCGGTGTGAGGATTCAGTTTTCTGCGTCACGTAGATACATCGTGTGGGATCGCGAGGTTTACAGTATGTGCCACGATCACGACACGATTTACTAGTTTAACCCTTTAACCGCCAAATTATTCAATTTGAATTTTCACCCACTTGAAGTTGTGTCTCGCTGGCGCGATCCACAACTTCAAGTGGATGAAAATTATTCAGATTTGACAAAATGGAGGTCAACTGTTTTCAAATATTGCTGATTGATGTCACATTTTATCTTCAACATGTTCAAAATGTGGTACATAATGTGCTAATAAAAAATGAAAACCCGAATATATGCGACACCGACGGTTAAAGGGTTAAATTTTTTAGACCTGACCTATAAGGTGATATTCAATTTGGAAGGTTACAACCCCAATATTAAATGGCTACTCGGAGAAAACAATGTTGTAAAAGCCTCCCACCCTTGTGTTATTGTATTAAAGAGCTCTAGGTGAAAACATTGCAGGTCAAGACTGTTTATTTCTGGTACACCGTCTACGACGCTGCACCAACGCTAAACCAACATTGGTTCAACGTCTTGTGTCTGCTGGGATGATGATGGCACCACACTATAAAGATGTTCTTGTTTTATGGTTATTGCATCAGTGTATACCCGTAATAATGCTCGCTACTATAGCCCATAGCATGTTTCTTCAAAATACATGTAGAGGAATTGGGTTCACCATCATCTGTGATAAAGATGAGAGAGACGAGCATTTAGTCATCTTACATCCAGAACGATTTCTTGACTGCTTCACTCCGCAAAGCCAAAAAGGGGTGCACATGGGTTAAAAAACAAACCCAACGAACTGCGAACCGCCTGTTCTTATGGGCCGAACATCGAACATTGCAGTTACTAAAAAGTACATAAAACGAACCTAAAAAATTATATCTAGTGTAAAAAACGACCTGTACTAGCTATTAAAAACGAGCACCGACACTAGAATATTATAACTATCGAACGAAGAAACAAACTTATACAAACTGAAGTGATACAGTGAGCTTATTGTAATGAAATGAATCGGGCTTTAGGCCACCTTTGTGCACATATAGGCTAAACTGGGCCAGGAGAACCTCCTGAGGATGGTGAGATGATTGAGATGACACTGTCCTCCAGACACAGGATTCGAAATTCGAGCCCTGGCGGTCTGAGGCCGAGCACGCTACTTCTCGGTCACGGAGGCTCCCCACAATACTAACTTTCACACGTGGATGGGGAAGAAACAATTTTGTTTCTTTCAAACCGCCGAGACCGGGAACCGAACCCCGGACTCTGGCGTGAAAGGCAGCGGTGCTAACCACTACCCTAGGGCCCCCGCCCTGAGCTTATTGTACGGTCCCTCAACTTGAACATAGGCCTACATCATTGTAGCCTACATGTAGCTCATTGAATTGTCCTAAGCCATAATAAATGTGAAAACTGAGGCGAAAATCTTATAAAAAATCAGGGCAATATCTTATAAATAATGAACTGAACACATTTTGTCCTTACAAAAAGTGAATAGTGAGGCAATAAAATGGGTAAAAAGTGAACTGGGAATAATCCATAATTTTCAGGACCCATGTGCACCCCTCCAAAAGGTAGTAGCTGTTTACCTATAATGGAGACACTCACTGCCTTTTGGCTTCGAGCCAGTTCGCTGGTATTAATCTATTAAACATTATTATAGGCATACGTTCACATAATTATATACGAATCGAACAGTGTAAAAATCTCCCTTATGTTATTTTGGTGTGTTTGTTCGCATATGCACGGACATGTACGTCTATACATATGTATATGACATCCACTAAAATAACATAAGAGAACTAATTGCCGTGCTCGTATTCGTATGTTATTAAAGCTTAATGCTGCTGTTTTAATTGCACGCGGCTCGTGGTTTTTACATTTCTAACTTTATATTTCTACGTCGGTCCTCATCTGAAGTAAATATGCAGCTCAGTTACGGCTGCAGTGATCGCACGCAGCTCGTGATTTTGATTTCATATTCTGCATATATTCAGCAGTCCTCCACTTATCTGCGGGGGCCCTGGTGCAATGGTCAACTGCCTGCTTGGAAAGTCGGAGATTGCGGGCTCGAATCCCACTCTGGCCTTCAAGTTTCAAAGAAACAATGTTTTTTCTCGCTCACTCGTAAAGATTCAATATTGTGGGGAACCTCCGTGACCGAGAGGTAGCGTGATCGGCCTCAGACCGCCAGGATTCGAATATCGAATCCTGTGTCTAAAGGGCAGTTTATCTCATTCATCTCACAATCCTCAGGAGGTTCTCCTGGCCCAGTTTAGCCTGTATGCGCACAAATGTGGCCTTATCTCCCATTCATTTCATTTCATTTCCTCAACTTTTCTAATCGACCGAAGTTCAAAAGAGTTGAGTGACTCATGCCGATTTATTCCATTTCGTTTTGGACCAAAGTGCAAGGCCTGCCCTATAGAGAGTGGTGCCGGGGTCAGGCCATCTCACGGAATCCCTCTAACTGTGAGTGAATCTCTATATTTGGCTTTTTCGGTAATCAACCTTGTAGTGTTTCTGTCTTGACTTCAGGAAACAGGGACGACTTGTTGTGGAGGCCGAGATAATCAGCGGAGGCCGAATCTGACAGTTACCGCGTAGGCCTAATTGTAGATGCCCACGGCGGACATCCTAGCAACCACAAGCCATTGAACAAAATTAATGCTGGGTAATGTTGGGCCAGCGTCGTGGACGGTGGACCAACATTGACCTAGCATTGGGATATTATTGTCGGCCTCCTACAAATAATTATATATGACAGAAAATGATTTTTCTGAAACGCCGGTATTGCTAACATGTGTTTCGTACTTATTATATTCAATGTATATTTTTAATTTCCAAAATGGTGTTAGCATGCCTGGTATTTAAAACATCATGGTTGCTCGAGGCTCGCTGTTTTCAATTGAGATGATTATAGTTATTTAATCTAACTTGATGTTCTTTTTCAAATGCGTCGGAGATTCAGTGAATTGTAAGAAGTTAAATCGGCGACCATGGCCTATATTACATATGGAATATAGCTCGCTCATTGTTTTTATATTTCTATTAAAAAATCAATAGAGTTGAAATGTGGTACATATTGATTTTGAAGTATAACCCGTTTCTAGATAGTTCTGTTAGAATCAAATGTTTTCTATAATTGAAAATTCTAATTAGAGAAAATGTGCAGTCATGTCCTGATAGTGTGTTATTTCAAATTTAGCAATGAATGAATAGGGTTTTAAGCCACCTTTGTGCACATATAGGCTAAACTGGGCCACGAAAACCTCCTGAGTATGCTGCAATAAATGAATTGACAGTGCCCTCCAGACGCAGGATTCGAAATACGAGCCCTGATGGCCACGGAGGCTCCCTACAATACTGAACCAAATTTTACAAACTGCCAAAACTGAACCAATTTTGCTGCCGTGCAAAGCTGAAATGCGGTAGCTGTTCACTTTTAAAATAAGCTGTTACTGCATTTTGGCTTTGTGGGACAGTAAAGCAGTCTAAACGTTCTTCTTCTTCTTCTTCTTCTTCTAACCCTGATCAATTAACCCTTTACTCGCTAGGTTCTCTTATTTAGATTTCCACCCACTTAAAGTTGTGTCTCGCTACCGCGATCCACAACTTCAAGTGGATGAAAAATCACGTATACTTGTTTAATTTGAGACAAACATTTGCAAATCTTGATGTTTAAACACATATATTGCATTCCCATTAACTGCTAGTTAAACTGCTCATAAAACAGTTGTAAAACGATTATGTCTATAGCGCCTAAAGAGTTGACAAGATCAACCAATCACCGCCCGTCATTCAGTTGTTATTTAACCCTTATAGCGCGGGGATCGACTTTAGCCTTTAGAATCTGGCGTCTAAAGTTGATCCCCGCGCTCTGAGAGTGAAATATTTCCAATGACCGTTGACCATTAACATAGGTTTTCAAAGGAATCAGAATGAGCTAACTAAGACATTAATGTTGATTTCAAAAAAATATTGAAAAAAGCTTTTTAAGTGTTTAATTTGACTAGGAATATAATTAAAACAAATAGTCGGGGGGGGGGACGGAATGGTTCAAGCTGTCACCCATTTCTATTCGCTTCTAGGGTCCCTACTGGTCAATTCAAACCCGTATGACACTTGATATTTTGATTTTCCGCATAATTATGATCTATTTTTGAAAGCCGGTCAATACGAATTAGCCGATTATATATATAAAAAAATTGTAAATAAAAGTAAATCTAGAATTACTAGAGCCTTTATAAGTATTTTTTGCTTTTGTAGTGTAAAAATAACAAAAAAAGCTGTTATTTCACGAATATCACTTGGAAAGAAGCCATGAAACCTGACTAACATGGTTACATGCTGTCAAACATTTCAATGTTTTGCCAGGACCCTTTCTGGGGATAAATAAGCAACATGACTCTTGATATTTGGAATTTACTCATAATTATGACCTGGTTTGTTAACGTGAATTAATATGATTTAGCTGATTGCAGATCAAAAACAACAAAATCATCAATTTTATTTTCTCTAAGATAGCTAGAACATTCATAAAGTTATCATAATGTGCAGATTGGTGAGCCACATCATATTATTACAGTAAAAGCAAAAAGATAACGACAAAAATAAAAAATAATGTGTAATCTTTAAACATAAAACTTTTATGTCTTACATGGTACCAAATATTCATGTATTGTGCCAGGGATCTATTTTAAATGTAATACTTTATCTCATATTTGTTGTGATAAAGGCAAAACTGTAGATATTATGAAAAAAGTGAGATATCAACATCACAACTTTATCTGTGGGTCTACCATTAGCAAGCCTGATGAGGTTTAAGTGAATTCGTCTTGAGGGCTGGTGTGTATCCGATAGGCCGACAGATTTTAGCTGCTTGTGTAATTACTCAACCCTTTGACTTCCAGGCCGGGGTGCATGCCAGGATCCAGATATACTGGTGTAGAAGTTCTATTTTTCGTCATTTGAAGCTGGAATTGCTAACGCAATTTCCAGCTTCAAATGACGAAAAATACATAAATGTAGTATATATTTGACGAAAATTTGTGTCATTTTATGGTTACGTTGATTGACGAATGACGACGGAAATTTCCGTCATGTATGGTAGTGAAAAGGTTGAGTAAGCGATCTCGTCAGACATCGAGTGTAGTGTGAAGTGCACCTGCTGGAATGAGTGAATAAAACGTCGCTGTGCCTAAGAGAGTTGTATGTCACTTACTGCTCATGTAGCTACTTTTATAATTCGCTGACTATTTCCAATTGGTGATTCCTGTCTGGGACATGCAATATCTGCTTGAAGCCACACATATGGCTGATATTGTGCTCCTCCAAACAGAATTTTGTCCGTCCAACATTGAACCAACATTGGCTTAGTATATCAGGCGGAGTGGGTGCGCTTTCTTACCAGTGACACGTAGACACAGCTCGATTGGTCGTCCATGAATTTGAATAACAATTTTTGGTTGAAAAAACATAACTGCAGTAGATTTAAAACAACAAATCATATAATCATAATTGTCCAATGTTCCTCATCCTTGTGTTCGATTATTAATTTAAAAATAGCATAGACTTCAGTCAAACTTGTGATGTATAGTACCACTGGATCCTGGTATTTGTTAACACCGAGTGTGAAGTTAACTAATCATTTCTCGTGATCGAGAATTACACAAACTTGGCAGCAAATGCACTCTGACTCTTGACTTTCGAAGTTACTTGTTGGAGGAAGGAGTTGTATGTGTCATCAGCTTGCATCTCTTGCACTGTCTGACTTTGTTATGCTAATTAGGTCTTTCCCCAACTTTTTTACATGCTCAAAGCCCAACTCTGCACTGCTGCTAGATAGCTGGGTAAGATTTTTCTAGCTGGTCTGTGTCAACAGCCTAAACAGTACCCCACGGTGTATATCTCATATGGCAAATCACAGAAACATGTCGCAACATTGAGAGTAATATTAAGAATAACTGTATGTATTATCATAGATTAACCGTATATGGTTAATCTATGGTATTATGTCCAGACAGTGTTTGCCTGTAGCTAATAGATTTTGCATTTTCTGGTGCATTCACCTAATGTGCAGTGCCGCAATTGCGCAGTCATCATGAATTATGTCAGGCGCTACTACTTGTTTAGAAGCTTGTTTCCAATTTCATGCTTCTTGGTAAGTCTGTGCTGCTCGGCACAATCATGCTTATGCACTGACTATGCGATTATACAATTTAGTCGTCATGCTGTTCACTGTTACTGTTGTATTTGGCACAAATTGTAAGCTCTTAACCCAAATGTCGTGTAGACCTGAGTCATAACATTTTTTCCTATGACTTTTGTAAAATTCTTAGCTATGTGGAAACCACCAAGATATAATCACAGAGACTTGTAGGTGTCCGAATATTCCCATTGGAGCTCTTTTATGAATTGGGCCCTGAAAATAAGAGAGACAACTATTGTATTTATGTCCTCTAAGGATCAATGAGATTCCACGACTTGTTTCAAGATAAGTTTAGAAGACTGATGTGCTTCTGATTGGCGGAGGTGGCGTTGCTGCTTTGTGATGTGGTGCTGCGACGAGGTGTGGGCTCTCGTGGTAGGCCGACAAGTGCAGTGTGTTTGAAGTGTAGCTGGTGAGGTGAATGAATAACCGTTGACAGGATACATAAGAGCCTTGTAGCACTTACTGCTCAAAACAACGTTTAATATCACCAGTCATCTACCATCACTGGACGTCTACCATCAATGGGTTCCCCTCCATTCGCCATCACAGGATTTTCACTACCACTGTCTGCCCGAGGTTTATTTCTTGCATAATTTGCATGCATCTCAATAGAACTGTCAACAACGTGTATTGTTTTTTTTGTATATCGTTTGCCTATTACAATACAAAAAGTGGGAAATTATTACATAAAGTTTATTAATATAATGTGTCATTTCGGCATTTATAGTGTTCTTTATCATATAATCAGTTGAATCAAATCGAGTAACTCTTACAAAATAGGTCATAGTTAATAGAAAATAAATATAACGTGTTATTTGGCTCTGGATGCCCAGAATAGACCATGTTTTTGTATATTACTGTAATTTTGTTTTTTTCCAACATCAAAAAGCAATAAATTAATAATTAAATTGTAATAATATGATGTGACTCCTCAATGTGCACATTTTGCCACCTTTCTGAAGGCTGTAGCTATTCTGGATAAAAAATTATTAACTATTTTGTTGTTTTCGTATAATCAAATGCATTTTACAAAAAAAGTTATATTTACGGGAAAAATCAAGATATTGAGAGTCATGCGGGCTCATAAGCTGTGATTCAGTAATCTGCACGTTTTGATACTATTATGAAGGCTCTAGTAGTTCTAGATTATTCTTTTTGACAATTTTTCGTGTTTTTTTTAATTAGCTAATTCGTATGAACAGCCTTTTACAAAATAGGTCATAATGATAAGGAAAATCAAAATAATAAGTGGGACAACATAGAATTGGGTGACAGCTTGCAACATTCTGTTCCTCCTGACCTGATTTATATCAGCCCGTTGTGGGAATAAAATCCTGGTCTAAAGTAGGCAATCATTAATATTAAAATTTATGTGACGCCATAAAAAAATATATTTTGCAATGGCCCGTCTCCAATAAAAATTATATATATAATTATATAATTATATATCAGAAGTTTATCGGAAATAACCATATGTATCTGACAATATTTTTTGTCTACGGTGAGATCATGCGTATTGAGAGACAAACCAACAGTTTGATTTTAAAATGTACCTGTCATTGCTGATATGGAAGTACGCAATTGTCCGCCCAGTGGTCTTGTTTTATTTATCAAAGATGACATTATATCTCGGCTCGATCACACTGGTGCCTTAGGATATACTGTGTTTTGACCTTACGGCCTTTTCATATTATGACATCACATCAGCTTGTCTGGTAATTAGTACAAACCATTTGCGTCTTAAGCCTGATTAAAAATTACCCCTTTTCCCGCTCATTTGAATTTGGGCTACACCCACTTGAAGTTGTGTCTCAATATGGCGATCCACAACTTCAAGTGGGCGAAAATGACACGTATTTGTTTGATCTGATACCAAACATTTGCAAATATCGATGTTTAAACAATCATTTAATTCCTAATAACAGTGATTTAATCATCTATTTAAACGAATTAAAAGTTATTAGCGCTTACGGGGTTGAAAGGTTGCGTTGACACTTCGTTTGCCAGCTGTTAATGAGAAATGCATCCCCCAGCGGCGTTGCGAAATCAAACGAGTCAAATATGTGTAGCTGGTGCTTACGGACTTACGGTGTTCTGATGTTAGAGAGCTTTTCATACATGTATAGCATCATCTAAGCTTGGCTGTTAATGAGTCCAAACAATTTGAGCTTAAACCCTTTGACCGCCAAGTTATTTAATTGCAATTTTCCCTCACACGAAGTTGTGTCTCGCTGACACGATCCACAATGAGTGAAAATTATTCAGATTTTACAAAATGTGGTTTGACTGTTTTCAAGTTTCTTGTTGATCGATGTCACGTTTTATCATCCACGTGTTTAAAACGTGGTACTTAATCTGCTAATTAAAAGAAATAAAAACCGAATATATTCGGGACAGGGGTTAAAGGGTTAATCCTGACTGAATCTTCACAAGTCCAACATTAGCCCAGCATTGGGTCTACGTCATTATTCGCTGTGACTGAGAAATGCATATTAAACCCTCACGATGCATCAAAGCAATATTTTTCATCTGTGATGAAGGACTTAGTCTCCTATTTATATTATATATACGCCTAGGGGATTTAGAGCAAAAATTTGCATGGAACTGTTAATAACCACGATATCTTTTTTTTCATTTGCCACATACTTCGAGTCATCTTCATCCGCTGCGTCGTGGGGCGGGGGGCCTATAGGTAGTGGTTAGCACCGCTGCTTTTCACGCCAGAGTTCGGGGTTCGGTTCCCGGTCCCGGCGGTTTGAAAGAAACCAAAAATGTTTCTTCCCCATCCACGTGTGAAAGTCAGTATTGTGAGGAGACTCCGTGACCGAGAGGTAGCGTGCTCGGCCTCAGACCGCCAGGGCTCGAATTTTGAATCCTGTGTCTTGAGGACAGTGTCATCTCAATCATTTCACCATCCTCGGGAGGTTCTCCTGGCCCAGTTTAGCCTATATGTGCACAAAGGTGGTCTAAAGCCCGATTCATTTCATTTCATCCGTTGCGAGTTGAGAATTACGGCAGCAATTCGCGACTTGTTGTGAATAAAGATGAGAATGGTAAATTCAGGCTTGAAAGGGTTAAATGTTACACAGGTTTAAAAAAAATATTTGTAGATTTTGCTTCTGTATCAAACAGTTTTTTTTTTTCAATTTCCCCCTTTTTTATGCTGATAATGTCACTGCATCTTCATATCTAAATAAAATATACCTGGATTCACGTTATTAAACCGTGGGGAATGCATTTCGCTTAATGTCTCAGATAATTCTTAACCAATTTTGCAAACACTATTTGCTATAGTGACGTGGCGACTTCCCTGAACCATTAACCTTCTAGACCCACACGATGCATCAAAGCATCATTTTCCATCCCTGAAAATTAACTCAATTTCCTAAATTTAAATGTCTTATAACGAAGATTTGCTTGAAAATATTTCATCAATTATTGATAATATTTTTCATTTTGTCAACAAAGTCAAGCCATTTTCATCCACTACAAGGCGAAAATTGCGACATCATTTTGCAACTTATAGTGGATAAATATAGCCAAGTGAATTCAGGATTAAAAGGGTTATCTTTGCCACAGAATGTCAATATAAGTCACAACTGGTCTAACGTCTGGAGTACATGCCGAAACGCATTGAAATTTGCCGGTATGACGGATAGTATGTGTAAAATTTCATGAAAATTGGTTGAGAATCAACTGAGAAATCAGCCAAATTAATTCACCAGTCAAGGGACTTTTCGCTCGTTTGAAGCTGGGAATTGCGTCAGCAATTCACAGCTTCAAACGAGCGAAAAACGAAAGAGGATAACTCTGGGACCCAAAGAGCTCAGATAAGGTGCCTTCTCTCCGGAATATTAGCAGATTTCCTTGATATCACGAGGAGAGGGATTGTCAATTTACGGCGACCTCTAAATCCGCCGCAGCCCGGAATCTGATAGCTAATATGTGTCTCGCGGCTGATGCGGATCGTGACTGAGCGAAATGAGCGCACAGTTCTGGATCAAAAGTCACCTGGACCCTTTCCTCGCTATTTTCGTTTTTAATCCCTTTTATCGACGTATCAAATCACTGGTATAGGCACCGAAATACGTGTTCAAATAGCAAAAAATGCCATTTTTTGGTCTCCAATTAAACAGATAATTTTCTCTCGTTTAACCCTTTAACCGCCAAGTTATTCGATCTGAATTTTCACCCACTTGAAGTTGTGTTTCGCTGACGCGATCCACAACTTCAAGTGAGTGAAAATTATTCATATTTGACAAAATGGAGGTCAACTGTTTTCAAATAGTGCTGGTTGATGTCACATTTTATCTTTAACATATTTAGAATGTGGTACCTAATGTGCTAATAAAAAATGAAAACCCGAATATATGCGGCACCGGCGGTTAAAGGGTTAAAGTTGTGGGTCGAGGAAGCTAGACACAACTTCAGGTGGGTATGAAAGATCATCAGAAATAAATTACTTGTTACTTGTTACTTGTCACTGGTAAACGGCGGGGAAAAATCAAATAAACATTGAGTCAACACATCGGGCTTGCTGCGCGGAAAGTGTATTATTTCCGATCTGTGTCTAAAAAAAAACAGGATGCCCAGCAAACACGATACACTGATCCAATGTTGGCGCAATGTTAGACAAGCGTCGCAGACGGTGGTCCAACATTGAACCAACATTGGGTCAGTGTATCGTTCTGACTGGGACAAAACTCTAGGCTTGTTAAACGTGTATTATGATTTGCACGTATGTTGTCTTCAATGGGTGTTCGGTCCTTTCATTCTATTTTCCTTGGTCCTATTGGAAAAAATTCAGCGAAGCAGAAAATGTTGA
Source organism: Flabesymbios commensalis (assembly GCA_964017125.1). Taxonomy (NCBI): domain Eukaryota; kingdom Metazoa; phylum Annelida; class Polychaeta; order Terebellida; family Flabelligeridae; genus Flabesymbios; species Flabesymbios commensalis. The sequence continues at coordinate 34,636,005 of OZ024910.1, read as the reverse complement.
GAATAACACACTTCGAATAGTTGAGTTATTTTGTGGTTTGTATCCAAATAAGGCTTGTTTAAACTGTAGAACTAAAATTCTAAAGGTGAAAGAAAGAAGTGCTTTATAAGTGTGTTATTAAATGCAATGCATCTTTGAGAAGCATTTGCTGAAAACTTTTCTCTTTATGTATTTAAAACATAGGTAGATTCACCCTTATGGCTTCTAGGCCATACACATTGAAAACAGACAAAATGGGTATTTAACCCTTTAAGTGCTTCATTACTACTTAACATGTTCCTTTCATTTGAAGTTGGCATTGCTCACGCAATTGCCAACTTCAAATGAAAGGAAAATACCTCCTCACTTAAAAATTAAACCTGCTAAATTTCACAATGGGGGCTTTACTCAAGATTTATACATGCATATTTGTTCAATTTCCGTCAAATTTTAGTTGTGGAAAAACAGTATGAATGCGCTTAAAAGCGTCGCCCGCACTCAAAGGGTTAAATGATTATTTTGTGCCCACATCTAGATTGCAAACTATATGAAAAACGGGGGTGGATCCAGAGCACTCGACCAGTTTCACAGAGCTAAAATCGAGATCTTGATGAAAATTTTAAAATCAATTGTTAAAGTGTGGATGGCTGACCGGTTCACGTGAACCGTTGTGAAACCCCCTGGATCCACGCCTGAAAAAATAACCTTAAGAATTTTAAGGATTGTATAAAACAGACTTAGATTCTGGAACTGGTTCACTTAAAACCAGTATTTTTAAAATTATGGATTCTGGGTACCATCAACTTTCAGAAAACCAATGGTTCAAATATTGTTTTACATTTTGAGTCAAATCGGTAATCTTTTACTGACATACATATATATATATATGTACATGCATATGATCTTTTGGTTTCAAAGGGACGATTTAAGTATTTTTGCCCAAGGACAGCTGTGTTGTTATCCACAGGAAGAAGGGAGGGAAGTGTGTGGGGAGAGGAAAACGAGTCCAGCGCCCAGATCTTAGCCGTCAGTGTCGGGATCAGACATGGATCAGCACTGCTCAGCAAAGCAAAACGGCGGTAACTGCTGACTTGAAGAGCGAGGAGCTACTACTCTTTGGAACTGCGCGCCAGAGCTATAGTGACCGTGTAAAAACGATAAGTCAACAGAGAGCACCAGACGGTCGGCATGTACTGGGTTAATGCTGGGCCAGCGTCGCAGACGCTGACCCAGCATTAAACCAGTACATGCGGAGCCTTAGAGGCGACTGCAACAGCAACAGTGACTCTATCAGCAACAGCTCTCACATTTTTAGGAATGAAGAACAACAGCTGCAGCTGCTGTATGTGCAGGACCATTAGTGTGACCAGAAGCAACATCAGTGGTGATAGAGGCAGCAGCATTGAAAGAACCTGCAGCAGCAGCAGCAACAGCAGCAGCAGCAGTAGCAGCAGCAGCAGCAGCAGCAGTAGCAGTAGCAAAAGCTATAGCAGAAGCAGCAGCATTGAAAGAAGCTGTAACAGCAGCAGCAGCATTGGCAGGGGCAATGAGAGCAGCAACAACACGCGTTTTGAAGTGGCAGCAGCATCCACAGTATACAACGACAGCAATTCTGTTCTACGAAACCAAAAGTCAGAAGTTGTTTATTTGAAAAAGGTAAGCAGTTACTGCTTTCAGCTTTCACATGGTACAACTTACTTTTCTATCATCAGATACAAGAATTGGGTAAGGTAAAACAGGGAAGGTAAAACGGCTCTGTTAAAAAGTAATTTGAAAAGAAGTATTAAAATAAGTAGACTACATTCGAATAATAATAGCATGAATGAATGGGGTTTTAGGCCACCTTTGTGCAGATATAGGCTAAACTGGGCCAAGCGAGCCTCCAGAGGATGGTGAGATGAATGAGATGGCACTGCCCTCCAGACACAAGATACTAAATTTGATCCATGGTGGTCTGAGGTTCAGCACGCTACCTCTCGTTCACAGAGGCTCCCACAATACTCAATCGTTACTAGCGGGCGGAGAAGTACGCCTAACTTGTTTCTTTGAACCTGAATGCTAAGCTGAATGCTTAATGTTCAATAACTGTCTGCGAAGTTGGCCCATTTTTAAACTAGAAGTGGAGCAAGTTTTCTAATATGCCCTTTCAGCGCGGGAACCATCTTTAGACGTCAGAATCTCATGAGTTTGCTCAATACTGGTCAAATGTTAGCCCACCGTCTACTACGTTGTGCCGACATCATACCAGAATTGGTTCGACGCGCCATTCTGGCCAGGGAAGCTGTGATCTTCTCCGCGTCGGCCACCGCAGAGGACAGCACCGATGTGACAGATCGGGAGAAGAAGGAAAGGGGTCCAGGTGCGACGAAAACAACAGCTCTGTGCAAAGCCACAATGCAGTAACTGCTCACTTTTAAAGTATACAGCTACTGCCTTCTCGCTTCGCAGAGAAAAGCCCCTGTTGCTTGAAGAGCGGACCAACAGCATTTCAGGTGATGCTGCTGCTGCATTAACAGCAGCAGCATTGGCAGCATCTGGGAGGTGGCGTCTGGCATCCCCAGCTCTGGTGGAGTGGCAGATAAGCGCAGGTCGGCTGTCAGACTAGTAAGGATCACACGAGAGGGCGCATTGGATAAGGCGCCCACGGAGCTAGCAGATTTTTTTGAGAACACGTGGCTATTCCTTCGGCTCTCGGACGAGTGGTTACCGGTATAACTATACTTGGACGGACGTACGCACGGACACAATGGATGTGATAGCCTGTGTGGTTTTACTGTGGCTTGTACCAGGTTTAGGGGCAGGCCAGGGCAACAATCTGGACATTAATGGAACCCCGGGAGGTGAGTTCTTTATTATGTTTGAAGTAAACGTTTTCAATAAGTAGGTTTAAAGTTAAACCTCAACCATGTCTACCCGGGTTTATTCCAATTTAAAATCCTTTGTTTTTTCTCCAAGATATGTTAAACTAAATGAAGAGAGCTTTCGATTTATAGGGTCATTAGTACACTGGGCTCGATCGCGAAAACTGGGGGTTTGATACAAATGACTATTCTGGTTACTTATAGGCATATAACCGGTAATATAGAATCACAATGTGGTATAAACCTAGTAAGCACAACACATTTGTATAACATTTTTATATTGCTGGATCAACGTCTTCGATGCTGGTCCAGCTGGACATTTGCTGGATAATTACAATGCGGTTCTCGTGCAACGGTTGCATTTGAAATGATCTCAGCACTTTTTAATAAAACCAATAACTTGTCGAAAGTTTATGATAAAGCATTGAGTCATAAAAATGAGATAACACTGGTCAGGATTCATATTTGTTTGTTTTTAACTAACCATAGCTCGAGTTGCTTACCAAATAAAATAAATACATTTCTACTGTGCGGTTGATCCACAGACCCTAAGACCCCAGTTTAAAACAGACAATCCATTGTTCAATCGATCACGCAATCTCCCCACTGTCTGGCCCCTCGCAAATTTAATGATGTTTAATGGCGTAATCACTTCATCAAAGCTCTCAAGTTCTCGCTGTCGCCGCTTGATGGATCGCGAGATCCATCAAGCGGCGAGAGCGAGAACTTGGCGATGGTTGCAGGTTTTACACTAATCTCATCTGAAGAAAAATGGAATTTTTGCGGTGGTGGTCTCTCCGCAAAGTGGAGCAGGGAGTTTTCCCCGCGGGTTTGCTTAATTCTAACCAGTTTGTGCTTGTGTTGCTTTTTTCCTGAAATTCTGCGGTAATTGCTTATCCCGAAGCTCAATGAATAACCGATTTGTTTTCGAGGTTTTTTCGATTCACAATCAGCTGGTCAATGCTGTTGCATCTCAAATTCAAATGATTATTCGCACTTTACATTCTTTAATCTTCATAGAAGACTTGAAAGTACACAGTTGAAAATTGTTTTGTGTGGTGTGATCAAGGATACTATACAAGTAGTAGCCTTGTTGGGATTTAGAGTGCATGCTTCTACATGCAGGCCTATGCTGCCGTGAACAAATAAAATGCAGTATCTGCTTGCATCTGCTTGTATCTGATTACTTTACAATCAATCAGATACTGTTTTTTGCCTTTTCAGAGTAGTATGGGCAGAACCTCTCACTTTTATATCTTTTACATCTTTTATATCTTTTATAGTAGAAGAACCTGCCAAAACTTTTTCTTTTAAATCGCAATTGATCAGATTGTTCGTGAGAGCTGGGTATTCAAATTTTAAAATTCACCACGGGACTTCGCATGTATATTTACAATTTTTTTTAAATTTTAATCTGTATACATGTACAAGTACGTAATTGAAGAAAATGTTGCTATATTTCTATCGATAAACGCTTTAGAGAGCTACAACATTTTTATATTTGCTCTGATTATCGGTAAGTGCTCCAACCTACAAGACATACATGTAACTCACTTCATCACTGTTCATGACTGGTTGAGACCTAATACTGAGCCTATCAGAGTGTTTAAAACTGACTTACGTTCTGATTAAATATTTGTAGAAATTGTAAAAACTTTTACTGTATTAATGGTAGTAGCAAGAAATTTGCCAAAAGGCAGTAACAGCTTACTTGAAAAGTAAACAGTTACTGCATTTTGTCTTGGCACGGCAGTGCTTTCGTCATGGTTATAAATAGCCTCTGAATAATCGTGTGTGGGGAGCGGGACACATAGCGTATAGCCTCGCAAGGAATACGTCCAGCTGCGTTTCGACTCCTTCATGACGGATCAACTTGAGATATGTGCCCGAGACTCTAGCTCACTGTCATGCTAGTGTAATTGGACGTTGGCACAATAATGAACCATGGTATTTTGTATCTGTGATTCATTACAATAATCTATTTTCGAACGTTAGGAATCTGATGTCAAACTATTTGCTGCCGAGGGGAAATCAAAGAACGTATAACATTAAACGCTCTTTTACATAAAATCTTTCGAGCGGGGATCCTGCTGCAGTGGTTAAAGCTGCATGCTTGGAAAGTCGGAGATCGCGTGTTCGAACCCCACTCTGGCCTTCAAGTTTCAAAGAAACAAAATGTTTCTTCCCCGCTCACTCGTGAAGACTCAATATTGTGGAGAGCCTCCGTGACCTCGAGGTAACGTGCTCGGTTTCAGACCGCCAGGGCGCAAATTTCGAATCCTGTGTCTAGAGGGCAGTGTCATCTCGTTCATCTCACCATCGTCAGGATGTTCTCCTAGGCCAGTTTAGCCTATATGTGCACAAAGGTGGCCTAAAATCCTATTCATTTCATTTCATTTCTTCAAAATAAAGCTTATGATCGTGTACAGTAGCATATTACGTTCATATTTTCTCGGGTTGTTTTGTTATGTTTAGAAAAATGCCAATGGAGGCAGTTCAGCTCGTTCCATTATCAATATCATGATTATGCGCTCCACGTTTGTTCACGTTTGTCAGTTAAAATTACGTCGCAAAAAATCGGATATTATCATCTAAGAAGGTGACGTATCACATGCCTATAAAATAATCAGGGATCAGTTTAAAAAAAGCAAGAAAATTGGCAATCTAAAAGCGATCACGTCTCAATCATCCAATTAAATACCACGACAGAATAGGAAGGAACGGTAATTATTTGAGCAGACTACACAATTACTCGGTGGTTATTAATGGTGTAATAAAATGGAAGTCAATTGCAAATAATTAATTGCAATAACGATGGGCAGTTCTATTTTGTGGTGAATGAATGAATGAATGAATGAATGAATGAATGAATGAATAAATGAATAAACGAAAGAATGAATGAATGAATAAACGAAAGAATGAATGAATGAATGAATGAATGAATGAATGAATGAATGAATGAATTACTGACTGAATTACTGACTGAATTACTGACTGAATTACTGACTGAATTACTGACTGACTGACTGACTGACTGACTGACTGACTGACTGACTGACTGACTGACTGACTGACTGACTGACTGACTGACTGACTGACCGACCGACCGACCGACCGACCGACCGACCGACCGACCGACCGACCGACCGACCGACCGACCGACCGACCGACCGACCGACCGACCGACCGACCGACCGACCGACCGACCGACCGACCGACCGACCGACCGACCGACCGACCGACCGACCGACCGACCGACCGACCGACCGACCGACCGACCGACCGACCGACCGACCGACCGACCGACCGACCGACCGACCGACCGACCGACCGACCGACCGACCGACCGACCGACCGACCGACCGACCGACCGACCGACCGACCGACCGACCGACCGACCGACCGACCGACCGACCGACCGACCGACCGACCGACCGACCGACCGACCGACCGACCGACCGACCGACCGACCGACCGACCGACTGACTGACTGACTGACTGACTGACTGACTGACTGACTGACTGACTGACTGACTGACTGACTGACTGACAGTTCTTATTTTGTGGTGAATAAATGAAGGGATGGATGGATGGATGAATGAATGAATGAATGAATGAATGAATGAATGAATGAATGAATGGATGAATGAATGATGAATGAATGAATAAACGAATGAATGAATGAATGATGAATGAATGAAAGAATGAATGAATGGATGAATGAATGAATGAATAAATGAATAAATGAATCAATCAATCAATCAATCAATCAATCAATCAATCAATCAATCAATCAATCAATCAATCAATCAATCAATCAATCAATCAATCAATCAATCAATCAATCAATCAATCAATCAATCAATCAATCAATCAATCAATAAATGAATTAATCAATGAATGAATGTTTAACCTGATAACCTCCGGTAACGATTATACTCGTATTTATTTGCAGCATACACGCTAAAGCTAATAAAACGTGACATTATGAACAAAATTTCAAAATCAGAATAATTGTCACTCACTTGAAGTTGTGGATCGCGTCAGCGAGACACAGCTTCAAGTGAGTGACAATTCCAATCAAATAACTTGGCGATTAAAGGGTGAAGATAATATGTGTGCACTGTACCTTGGGGGCTTTACTTGGTCATGGTGTTGCACCCCTTTTATAATGTGTAATACTTACAAGTGTTTAAAATCTTGAGTGAAATGTTAACGTTTGATCCAGACATTATTAAAATAACCATATGTGGATTATGTCAGTAAAATTCAGTCAATCAATCAATTTATTCTATACGATGCAATACAACGTTTTGGTCTACACAAAAAATAATATGTAAAATAAAATAGGCCTACATAGCATACATTGCATATATAATCACATATTAATTTATGGTGTGGCTGACGTCTATGTGTATGTATCACAACAAAAGAAGTTAAAAACGTTTTAGTTCAAATGATATAGTTTTTCCTTTCTTAGTGTCTGATAAATGTGGCCAGGTTTCCTCATTTTAATGTATCTGATCCTATAAAAAGGGTAATAAAATATTCATCGGGGTTGTGGTGCCGAGGAGGCATATATTCACTTCTGAGTGGTTCAAAATATTACAGTTTCTGAGGTCCCGTTGTACAAGCAGTGCTTCACAATCGACTGACAAATTATCCGCCATAGAATTCATAACTAAAATCCATAACAGGTTACTCACAAAAAAATAGTGAATGGGTCCAACACATCGCTATTTAAAGCAAGTCGCACTTTTCTCAGCAATCCTTGTCGTCCCTGATTGACTCACCATCATTGTTTGGAGACAATTTCCGCGGCGTCGCCAGCGAGACCGACCTTGAATTGACACCGCCGTTTGTCTTCAGCGACAATGCTTCTGGCGCAAAGTACAACTCCCGAAAACTGAGAAAACTGCCTCAGTGGCGTTTCAACGCTGGGCCGGCGTCGCAGACGCCGGTCCAGCGTTGAAACACCACTTGGCCAGCGTTTCCCGTCTGGCAGGTGTAGATCCCGGTTTCCATGGCGACAACGCCGGGCGAAAGGAAAGAGTCAAGAAGCTTTGCCGCCCCTCTGCCAAAACACAAGTGACAAAATGGCTGACAGGCATGCGATCATAAGGTCGTCTCTGAAGGGTGGTCCGTATTTAGACAGCTACACTATGGCAGCCTACTGGTGGTGATTTAGAGAGATTGACGTTTTCGCGTTTTCCCGAACCCATCCATCTTGTGGTACAAGACTTGATGGAATAAAAAGCTGTTTGAATGTTCAAGATTACTACACACATTGGAAACTATATAAGGGATCATTGTCAACATTTGAAGGCATTTTCCCTGTCGGAAAATTTATAGAAAAGCTCACTTCGCTCTATTATGTTATTGCCAAACAACCGAATATGGCCCTATATAGTCTAGCTGCCAAACAAGAAATAAACTATATACCGACTCATAGCTGCCAAACGACAATCAATGCCAAACAGCAGCCATACCGTATAACCCACTAGACACACGATGTTGTTGCGAAGATGGATTTTAGAAATAAATGAACAATAATTAAATGAATAAACTGTAAAATTAAAGATAAAAAGTATTTTTTTGCTCATTTTTTAATAATTTATTTTATCATTTTCACGTCGAAATGGGAGCACCGACATTTTCTTAGGCTTGTCTGACATCCATATTATTGTCGTTGGCAAAATCGTATTCACAGATTTCACACCGCAGCAGAGCAATTCGTCATGGCTTATGATATAGTTGTATTGACTGACTGACTGACTGACTGACTGACTGACTGACTGACTGACTGACTGACTGACTGACAGTTCTTATTTTGTGGTGAATGAATGAAGGGATGGATGGATAGATGAATGAATGAATGAATGAATGAATGAATGAATGAATGAATGAATAATTGAATGAGTGAATGAATGATGAATGAATGAATAAACGAATGAATGAATGAATGATGAATGAATGAATGAATGAATGAATCAATCAATCAATCAATCAATCAATCAATCAATCAATCAATCAATCAATCAATCAATCAATCAATCAATTAATCAATGAATCAATCAATGAATCAATCAATGAATCAATCAATGAATCAATCAATGAATGTTTAACCTGATAACTTCCGGTAACGATTATACTCGTATTTATTTGCAGCATACACGCTAAAGCTAATAAAACGTGACATTATGAACAAAATTTCAAAATCAGAATAATTGTCACTCACTTGAAGTTGTGGATCGCGTCAGCGAGACACAGCTTCAAGTGAGTGACAATTCCAATCAAATAACTTGGCGATTAAAGGGTGAAGATAATATGTGTGCACTGTACCTTGGGGGCTTTACTTGGTCATGGTGTTGCACCCCTTTTATAATGTGTAATACTTACAAGTGTTTAAAATCTTGAGTGAAATGTTAACGTTTGATCCAGATGGTTTTAAAATAACCATATGTGGATTATGTCAGTAAAATTCAGTCAATCAATTTATTCTATACGATGCAGTACATCGTTTTGGTATGTACGAACAATAATATGTAAAATAAAATAGGCCTACATAGCATACATTGCATATATAATCACATATTAATTTATGGTGTGGCTGACGTCTATGTGTATGTATCACAACAAAAGAAGTTAGAAACGTTTTAGTTCAAATGATATAGTTTTTCCTTTCTTAGTGTCTGATAAATGTGGCCAGGTTTCCTCATTTTAATGTATCTGATCCTATAAAAAGGGTAATAAAATATTCATCGTGGTTGTGGTGCCGAGGAGGCATATATTCACTTCTGAGTGGTTCAAAATATTACAGTTTCTGTTGAATGATGTCCCGTTGTACATGCAGTGCTTCCCAATCGACTGACAAATTAACCGCCATAGAATTCATAACTAAAGGTTACTGACAAAAAAATAGTGAATGGGTCCAGCGCATCGCTATTTAAAGCAAGTCGCACTTTTCTCAGCAATCCTTGTCGTCCCTGATTGACTCACCATCATTGTTTGGAGACAATTTCCGCGGCGTCGCCAGCGAGACCGACCTTGAATTGACACCGCCGTTTGTCTTCAGCGACAATGCTTCTGGCGCAAAGTACAACTCCCGAAAACTGAGAAAACTGCCTCAGTGGCGTTTCAACGCTGGGCCGGCGTCGCAGACGCCGGTCGAGCGTTGAAACACCACTTGGCCAGCGTTTCCCGTCTGGCAGGTGTAGATCCCGGTTTCCATGGCGACAACGCCGGGCGAAAGGAAAGAGTCAAGAAGCTTTGCCGCCCCTCTGCCAAAACACAAGTGACAAAATGGCTGACAGGCATGCGATCATAAGGTCGTCTCTGAAGGGTGGTCCGTATTTAGACAGCTACACTATGGCAGCCTACTGGTGGTGATTTAGAGAGATTGACGTTTTCGCGTTTTCCCGAACCCATCCATCTTGTGGTACAAGATTTGATGGAATAAAAAGCTGTTTGAATGTTCAAGATTACTACACACATTGGAAACTATATAAGGGATCATTGTCAACATTTGAAGGCATTTTCCCAGTCGGAAAATTTATAGAAAAGCTCACTTCGCTCCATTATGTTATTGCCAAACAACTGAATATGGCCCTATATAGTCTAGCTGCCAAACAAGAAATAAACTATATACCGACTCATAGCTGCCAAACGACAATCAATGCCAAACAGCAGCCATACCGTATAACCCACTACACACACGATGTTGTTGCGAAGATGGATTTTAGAAATAAATAAACAATAATTGAATAAATAAACTGTAAAATTAAAGATAAAAAGTATTTTTTTTTGCTCATTTTTTAATAATTTATTTTATTATTTTCACGTCGAAATGGGAGCACCGACATTTTCTTAGGCTTGTGTGACATCCATATTATTGTCGTTGGCAAAATCGTATTCACGGATTTCACACCGCAGCAGAGCAATTCATCAAGGCTTATGATATAGTTGTATTTAGTTCAGCCTTTGAATCAATGTTGGGTTAATGTTGATTCACCGTCTGAGCCGCTGGCACAACATTAACGCTACGTTAAATCAAGGACGTTCTATACGTATACAACGTTATTGGTTAAATCAACGGCTAGTTTGTCGTGATAATCCAGCGGGGTGACGAATAATACAGTTGTCACGTAAACCACGAATATTTTATGTTTGTGTCGATAAAGCTTGTCAGGGTTGGCATTCAGTTTTGTTAATTCCCTTTTTGTCATTCTATGTAAGATTCTTTGCTGTTTTCAGATTGACCCGATCTCGGCCAATCAGAAGGCTAACACCAAGGTCACTCCGCGCGGGAGCCGATTGCGCCAGAAAATAATTGAAAACGAATCCCATCTATTCCACCGCGCGGCAAAGCAAAACTATGCCGCACGGGTTTTTTATCAGGGTCGTTATCTGATGGCTAAAAACGTAACGCTTAGCTCGCAATTAAAAGCCAGGCTAGAGAAACGGGTTTTCATCAATCTGCAGTTTCTCCTTCGGTTCCCCACGATATTCGTTGATTGTCTATAAAGTTAGAGGTTTTTCTTCACTTTTGTACGATATTCGAGCATCACTGACAAGTTTATATGATTGATACAGACGAATATGCAGAATAATTATAACATATGCGAGATAAAGTCTGCAGTATCAGTGGATAGGTCTTATCTCGCACTGGGGCCTATATACTGTAGATCTGGTAATATTCGCGAGGTTTTATTTTCGAGAATTTCGCATGGAGGACACATTTGCGAACTTGAGAATCCCGCAAAATAATTATTATGATAGCGCTACCTAGTATAAAAATTATAATTCGCGAATTCTAGACTTCGTGCACAAAAATGACTATCTCGACCAATCCGAAGTTTACAATATATCGCAACTTGTACGAGAATACGACCCCTCAGTACCAAACATGATCTATCTTCCTTATTTATCAAACGCAACTCCCCTTATTGACGATGACGCAAATTGCAGGCTGTTTTTTAATCAGCAAATTGCTCTTTGACTTTTGTCCTGACAGACAGAAAGTCAGGGACAATTTATTAAACGAGTGGTGGAAAGTAATTGGAAATAAAACAGGTGCTTCAAATTAATATAAAGCTTAAGCATGAATCCCCCCGTCGTGAGCCTGGGGCTTCACATAGTGCAGATAAGCCCCTCTCAGTCCGACGGGAACAATTTTGTATTTGCTATTAAAATTATTTCTTACAAGAGGTATTTTTGACGGAAAAAATGTTTCACTTTGCCTATATTGATAACAGATTCTGATTTTGATTTCCAAGATTTCCTTCGCATTCAGAGAGATACGTACACACTTCAGGATAAAAATATCCCGTTGACACTCTGTTGGTTCAGAATCAAAGACACTGGCCCAACATTGGACCAACAGAATGCCAGCGTCTCGTGTTTTCTGTGACTACTTTTGGCTGTAGTGCCGTTGAAATGAAATGAATCGGGCTTTAGGCCACCTTTGTGCACATATAGGCTAAACTGGGCCAGGAGAACCTCCTGAGGATGGTGAGATGATTGAGATGACACTGTCCTCCAGACACAGGATTCGAAATTCGAGCCCTGGCGATCTGAGGCCGAGCACGCTACCTCTCGGTCACAGAGGCTCCCCACAATACTAACTTTCACACGTGGATGGGGAAGAAACAATTTTGTTTCTTTCAAACCGCCGAGACCGGGAACCGAACCCCGGACTCTGGCGTGAAAGGCAGCGGTGCTAACCACTACCCTAGGGCCCCCGCCCTGTAGTGCCGTTGAAGCCAAAATGCAGTACATGTATATGTTTACTTTCAAAGTAAGCAGATACTTTTGGTTTTGAAAAGACGCATATGGGTTGCGGCATTGCCAATGTACAAAAAGACCCACGTGCCGATTGGCTGCTAGAATTTCACATTTATCACCTTCATATTAACTGCGTTTTTCGTCAGACAGACTACTTCACTCTAATTGTAAAAAAATTCGGTTGCTCAGCGGGTGAAAGGTTTTAATGCAGACAGTGTCGAAAATATCCAGCGCAATCACAGGATCTGTTATCAGATGGAGATGCTCCAGTTTCAGAGACCACGGCATAATTATCCAATCACCGCACCGACAGTCTACGGAAGAAACGGACGCTTTACATAATTTTCAGGTATGATAGCAATAACGATAATTGCATGGCATTGTCTTCTCTTGCTAGGCATTAGCGGAGCGTTTCCAAATGTATTCGCCCTACAGGGCAATCTCCCTTACAGACAATTAATACACTACGTCCCAGACGTAGGCGAGGCTCCCCTACGTCTGGAAGGCTGGGAAGCCTTATCTATGGAAGACGGTTCACGTCCCAGAAAACACATAGCATTTGTATAACATTTATACAATGTTGGACCAACGTCGAAGACGTCGGGCCGACGTTGTTTGAATGGTATGTAAATGCTTTGCGTTTGCTGGGGTCATGATCCAATTAATGAGTTCAGTATACGGGCATATGGAGTCACCTGTAGTACAGAAAAGGCTAACACTAATCAAAATTACAGAGAATGTGATTACAGACGTCAAATGCACCCACTGCACGCAAGGGGTTAATAACAGAGGCAGTTATTTTTGTACATGTAATCTACAGTCCCTATAATGTTAGTAATGTCAGCGAATGACTTAAATGAATGAACGAATTGATTGAATGATTGAATGAATAAATAAATGAATGAATGAATGAATGAATGAATGAATGAATGAATGAATGAATGAATGAATGAATGAATGAATGCACGACGAAGAAACATTCTGGAGTTTTTAAAGCCAAATCCAGAGCTTTGGGGGAGCCCACGGACTCAGCAACGACTCCTTCGCCTGATACTCCACGCAGAATCTGACGCCTGAAGACAATCGCTGAAAAAATAGTTAGAACACTTTGGTCTCCTTGATTTAGGCCTTAATATAAAAACTATTTCAGGGTTGTAAGGGTTGAGATTAAAATACGTGGCGGGCTTCTAAGCAAATTTTGCGTCGGATTGGCTCAATATTAGTTTCTTCCATCCGCTAGAATTCGAGTAAATAATTGCCCTTTGTACAACCTTCGTTGAGTCAGGACGATCACCGGGAGCTGCTATCCACCACACCACCCCCTGGCACGCGAGGGGTTAATAACACGGACCCAGCTGCCAGAGGGTTAATTAGGAGGGCAATGTCACCATGGCAGTGACAATGTGATTTGTGACAGACACCACATGCGGCCTGGTAATTTCTCGGGGGATTGAGAAACTGGGTCCAAGGTCGCGCCTTTCATGTTCTCATCAGTAGCGACTGCTTAAGAGAAAAACTCACAGAGATCTAATTAATCTATCGCTTGCGAAGCTCAAATATTGGGGCTTCTGAGCGAATTTTCTGCAGGATTGGCTCGATATTGGGCCAACGTCGAAGACGGTGGTCCAAAATCAAACCAATGCTGAGGCACAGACCAAGTGCTTTCAATGCATGCATGGCCTTCTGAAGTTTGTTTCATTAGCTTGAATTCGAGCAGACAATTCCGCTTTGTACTTAACACCCCTCGTTGAGTGAACTGTCAGGTCTCCACGCCGATTACATTTAAATAATCAACACTTTTGTCATCCGAAATTGCCATATTTTTGAAAGAGAGCGAATGCTGTAAAATGTACACAGATCCAGAAGTACAAGTATAAACCTGTTAAAGGTAATGGACGAAATAGACGTTCATGTCAGTGCTAAGTTACGTATATGTAGATTTTTTACCCTTTACAACGCCAGGTTATCTTATTTGAATTTTCACCCACTTGAAATTGTGTCTCGCTACCGCGACCCACAAGTTCAAGCGGGTGAAAATTACACATACAATTTATTGGTTTAATTTGCCACTGAACATTTGCCAATTTTGATGACTAAACACTCATTTCATTCATAATAATCGGCTAATCAAACTGATCGGCTAATCAAACGAATTTATAAATGATTAGATGTAAAGGGTTAAAATGTGTCATCAAATCAAATCAAATCAAATTTGTCATCATATTATATCCGTACAGGATTCAGGGTATTTATACATTAAACTAAGTAGGCCTACATAATTATGATACACAACGTGTAGGGAAATACACGTACATGCTGATGTATAAAAAATGTTGTTCACATTGAAAATACAATATGTATAGCGTTTTGACATATGTATACATATAAATACAAATATAATAGTTAGTAAAAATCTAGCATCTTGATTTACTAAAATAAAAGCATTAGGCCTATACATGTATACACATCTAGCGACATGTACAGCCACTAGCTCGCGTGGATTAAACAATATAATAAATTGCTACCTTCATTCAAATATTTTTGTTAAGGTAAATTCGTCGAGATATTATCAAACAACGTTTTACGGAGATTAACCGTACAGAGTGCAATAATTGTTTTTAATTATTTTTAAGAAAAAGTTTTTCATCTTCAATATTTACGTTACATGATTTTAATTTATTTTAATGTCTTCGAACCCCGCTATTTAGTCTATGAACGCTTGCTCTTGATTTTGAGAAGGATTTCTGTGCTTAAAATTCGATACATCTTGTAAATAATTTACCACAGTCGTGTAATTAAGTGTACATTTGTATTTGCTCTATAAGTACGCAATATATTGGCAGTGCCATTCTTAACATTATAGTCGAATAATGTGTTATGTATTTGTTAATTTGTTCGGTCAGTTCCTGTCTATCCACTCAATATTTAGTCAATTTTAATCGATATGCCATCCCACACCCAGTTATGTGTCACACAGGCTATATCCCAGAAAACACAAAACATTTGTACAACATTTATACAACGTCGGCCCAACGTCTTCGGCGTTGGACCAACATTGTATAAATGCTATACAAATGTTTTGTGTTTGCTGGCTATGTCTATCTCACACAGCTACTTACTGACAGATCACAGTTTGTTTAAATACCATATCGACCCCTAGAAGGCAGAGTGGCGTATGCGCCACTCACCTGAGGGAGAACCACGATAATCTTGCAGATAGTACAGCTGTTTCAATGCTGGGCCAGCTTCGAAGACAGTGGGCCAACATTGAAACAGCATAGGGTGAAAGACTTGTGTTTACCGGGAGCTGCCTTGCAGAAGGTATGGTAAATCGTGCAGTTCTTATGCAATTTTTAAACACTGATAAAAGAGCTTTTAAAAATTAAATATGTCTCCAATCTGTGATACTCATATGAATTTCGACTTTAGCAATTTCAACACATTAATTTGTTGTCACTTGAAGTTGTGGTTCACGGTAGCGAGACACAGCTTTAACCCTTTAACCGCCGGTGTCGCATATATTCGGGTTTTAATTTTTTATTAGCACATTAAGTACCACCTTTTAAACATGTTACAGATATAAAATGTGACATCAATCAGCACTATTTGAAAACAGTTATCCTCCATTTTGTCAAAACTGAATAATTTTCACTCACTTGAAGTTGTGGATCGCGTCAGCGAGACACAACTTCAAGTGGGTGAACATTCATATTGAATAATTTGGCAGTTAAAGGGTTAAATGACAGCACATTTAGTTTTTAGCTCAGCCCTCTCAGCATAGGGGTTAACGTTATTTTTCATTTGTGGTGCGATTTAAATCTGTGTAAAAAAATGACGTTCCGATAACGTGATATTACACTATGAACACAACTTCGCCCAAAACCAATGATATGCATTTCATTATAAAATATGGGCGAGCCCATGCTTGATTGATAATTTGATTGATTACTAGGTAAGACCATTGAGCACTGTAGGCAGTGACTGGCTACTTTTTAACGCCATTTTCCACATGTGGTGCCATCTTAAATCCGTGCTATAATGGCGTTGCCATGACGCCATCTGGTCACTCTGGACACATCTCGGCGGCGGTTAATGCTCGATTTCCCAGCCGTGTCTTTCCACGGAATTTACAATGCTCGTAACATCGCACTATCTATCACACTCAGTCCCTCTAGATCCGCTTTTTTAGGGCAAGACGTGCATAATTTGTATATATTTGGTTCGTCGCGCCCACTGCCGCCGTTGCTAAAAATTGCGATTTTATTTATTCATTTGCATTTCCAGTTAAAAACATGTAAAAAGAGTACTCTGTAATCATTGAATAAAATCTGCAAAGATGTCATCAACTTTGGTTATAGACGTAGGCGTACTTGGTTGTCATAGATATGGTGTATACATTAAAATATTATTGTTTAAATACACGTTGGTTTGAAAATATACCCAGTATATGATACAATCTGTGACATACACACATATACTTATTTTTTTGTTTTAATGACCTTATATAACATGTTTTAACCCTTTAAGCCCTCACGGTGCATTAAACCATTATTTTACATCCCTGAAAATATATTTAATTTCCCTACAACTAGGTTTTTTTGAATGAAAATTCCGCTTAAACTAGTTTACAAATAAATGGTAATTTTATTTATTTCTTCATCCACTTCACTTCATCTTCACCCACTACAAGTCGAGAATTGCGACAGCAATTTGCGGCTTGAAGTGGATGAAGATGACAATGGTAAATTCAGGCTTGAAAGGGCTAATATATCAAATATGTCTCAAATCTGCGACAATTGTAATTACGTTTCGACTTCAATTCAGAAAATTAAAAAAAAATCGCGGTAGCGAGACATAACTTCAAGTGACTAAAAACGTAAATGTATCAGCTCAGATCTCCTACGGGTTAACTGTATGGTGATAACTAAAAATTGGCTATCAGTTTTCCACACAAAACCTGAGATAAAATAGGTACAAGATGCTCCGCACCTTGTAGCAGAAAAGATACTCTGGAAAGCGCAGACGTAGCGGTAAAATTTTGTATTTTGCAATGTAGTCATTGCTATTATTTATTGTGCGGGGGCCCTGGGGTAGTGGTTAGCACTTCTACACTATAGTTCGGGGTTCGTTTCCCGGTCTCAGCGGTTTGAAAGAAACAAAAATGTGTCTTCCCTATACACTCGCAAAAACTCAGTAGGCCTATTGTAGGGAGCCTCCGTGACCGAGAGGTAGCGTGCTCGGCCTCAGACCTCCAGGGTTTGAATTTCGAATCCTGTGTCTGGAGGGCAGAGTCATCTCACTCATCTCATCATGCTCAGGAGGTTCTCCTGGCACAATTATTTAGCCTGTACATGCTGTATGTGCACAAAAGTGGTCTAAAGCCCGATTCATTTCATTTCATTTTGTCAGTTCGGTGGGGATCACCTCGGATCAAAGGGATTTTACCACATAACCTGTTACTCTAACTGTGGTTTTACATTTAAACTTTTGTACAATGTTGGACCGACGTCGAAGACGTCAGGTCGACGTTGTACAAATGTTATACAAATGTTTTGTATTTGCTGGGTAAAGGCCTGATATATTTGTATATAAATCATAGAGACCAAAAGGTTTGTTCGATTTGCAATCATCATTCTTGGCGATTTGAAAGAAACAAAATGTATCTTCCTCATCCACGTGTGAAATTCAGTATTGTCGGGAGCCTCCGTGACCGAGAGGTAGCGTGCTCGGCCTCAGACCGCCAGGGCTCGAATTTTGAATCCTGTGTGTCATCTCATTCATCTCACCATCCTCAGGAGGTTCTCCTGGCCCAATTTAGCCTATATGTGCACAAAGGTGGCCTAAAGCCCGATTCATTTTTCATTTGCAATTATCATACATTATCATTATCATTAGTTGGCTCTTTCCGCTTCATTTGAATTCCTGGCTAAATCTTCTATAACATCGGCTGAAGCAATAATATGTTGTCTTCCAGGGTCATTCCACCTTCTTCTACACTTAAGCTTTGATAGCATCTGCAGTCAACAATAAGTTGATCTTTATTGTTGTAATAGGCGTACAATATAATTATATATTTTAAATCACACAAAAAATATGTGAGCAAATACATATGCACATACGATGAAAGGAACAGACACGAGTCTGAAACGCACCTGCTTCTGTATTATCGTACAAGTTACGATATATCGCAGGATTCTGATTGGTCGAGATGGCCATCTAGACCAATCAGAAGCCTACGATATGTCGTAACTTGTACGAGGAAACGCACCTGGTGCCTTTTATTCATTTCCCAAATAGAAGCTTTAACCCAGCAAACACAGTTATTCATAAGATCCAATGTTGTTTTAATGTTGGACCAGCTTTGTACACGGTGTACCGGCAATGAAACAACATTGGCTTGATGTAATCTTGTTCACTGTGTTGACTGGATCGGTGAGATCAAGTAGGAGGTTATCACTAATGGGCGGCGGAAAAATCAATCCCGATGGACACAACGTGTGATGAATGACGTGTTAATTAGTGTAATTAGAGACCAATATCTTGTGATCAAATACACACGCTATCATATATCCGTTTTCATAATATTTATCATGTTTATAGCGTATTTTGACAGAACATGTTTTCAGTGGTATAACGTAAAAATGTACATGTGAAAATGTTTTAGGTGAAATAATTAATTCAAGATTGTAGATATTTCCCACTATTTAATTAAAGGAGACGTCTGCATTTAAACCCTTTTAGCGCGGGGGCCGTCTTTAGACGTCAGAATCTGAGAGTAGACCCATAACATAGGTATTCAAATGAAGCGGAAAGAGCTAACTAAAACATTAAATTTATGATGATTTCAAATTGAGAAAAAACCCCATTTGGTCGCCATGATTAATACACCAATATTTCAGCGTTGTAAGAGCAAAATAGAATGTCACATGGTACATGCTGTGCAATGTGACATTCCAGTGTAGATGACAGCCTTAACCCTTTAACCGCCGGTGCCGCATATATTGGGGTTTTTATTTTTTATTAGCACAACAAGTACCACATTTTAAATATGTTAAAGATAAGACGTGACATCAACCAGCAAGATTTGAAACGAGTTGACCTCCATTTCGTCAAATCTGAATAATTTTCACTCACTTGAAGTTGTGGATCGCGTCAGCGAGACACAACTTCAAGTGGGTGAAAATTCAAATTGAATAATTTGACGGTTAGAGGGTTAACAGAAAAGGTACAGGAATTAGTGCATTTTTGAGAAAATAATCAAGAAGAAAATCGCTCTCGGCTTCAAAGAGTCTCTGGGAACGCAGGTGGACAAACACAGGTGCAAACCCTGAATGCTATTCCAATGCTTCCTAGATGCCGCCCAGTGATTAGGTGTCAAAAGGACTTGGTGGCATTATCTGCAGTGTCAGGTTGGACAACAAAGCTAATCACCTTGATTCTGATAACTGCCGGCCAGGGTGGGCGATAATGAGTGTGATGGGGGTACTGGTATTTCACAGTCAATCCAAGCTTTTGTTGACCGAGGCGCTAATGACCGTCATTATCCTAATTATACCGAAATAATTGAGATATCGCACAAGCTATAACATATCCCTGTCAGTTCCATCACAGGTAATACAGGTGATACAGACTTACAAGCGTCAGCTAAAAGTCAATTTAATTTAGAAATTGCATGTTACATGAGCCTGTGCAATAATGTATTACAAGTAGATTTTATTGAAAGAACGCATTCTTTTAAAAGTAGATAACGATGCTGTTCAGTAAAGAGATTGGAATAGTACGATGATCGATCAACAACACAAAAATTAATAGCCGAAATTATGACAGTGTAGTGCGTAATAACAGAATGTCCGTGGTCAAACTCGGACTAATCTTATGTGATGTCCTCCTGAATAAATAAATATATAAATAAGTAAATAAATAAATGAATGAATGAATGAATGAATGAATGAATGAATGAATGAATGAATGAATAAATGAATGAATGAATGAATGAATGAATGGATGATGGATGGATGGATGGATGGATGGATGGATGGATGAATGAATGGATGAATGGATGGATGGATGGATGGATGGATGGATGGATGGATGGATGGATGGATGGATGGATGGATGGATGGATGGATTGATGGATGGATGGATGGATGGATGGATGGATGAATGGATGGATGGATGGATGGATGGATGGATCAGGGAGGTTAGTTAAACTCCTTGAATGGATCCTTCTTCTTTGAGATCTCCAGAAAGATGTGGATAAAATGAATTGCATGAATTGACAAAATGAATTGCAAGGCTTCATCAAGTCTTCAGTCGTTGGTAAATATTGGGGAAACTACAAGTGTTTCTTTTGCTCTATTTTTTGTCTTGTGTTTTCATGTTGTGTTAATGTCTGGTGATAAACAAAATGTTCTTAATATCGTCGGCCCATTGTCTGCGACGTTGGCCCTGCCTTGAGCAGGCAATGGCCGCCATTCATGCGCTGTTTTCTACGGTGTCTGTCTTGTGGCCTCACCTACCTGCTCTTTTCCTTTCTGGCAGTCTCCTGTCTTCTGGCAGTCTTCTGCTGGTATGCCGAGCCGACCTGTTGATGAGCCGTGGTGTAACGACACCACCTCACGAAAGACTGGCTCTCAGAATAAGCTGTAGAGACAGAAAACTGGTTGCCCAACGCTGGCCCTAAATCTGTACCGATGGCCCAGCATCGGGATCACATGAAGAAAATGGATGCGGAGACGAAACCAGACGACGGGCGTGATCCAGATCGGTTTGACGTTTGATCGATGCCGGGCCAGCCGCAGTAACATTGGGCCGGCACTGGGCCGGCGCTGTGGATCGGCTCTTCACGGACGCCCTGATGGGAGGTGTTTGACCCCCGCGTGGGATGATGAGAGAGTCCGGTCGCCGCGCCCGCCGATCCCGCTAATCCCGGAGATCAAACACAGCTGCAAGTGCCGGGGCTTCCCCCTCTCGCCCCGATCCGCTTTTTGATGTGCGCGACGCGCAACAGGTCCCTGACGCGGGGAGGCGTTTCTGCGAGTGTGACCCGTCGCCTGTCGTCGCCTCGACGTCGTGCCTGCGACGCCGGCACGACGTCGAGGCGACGATGGACGGATCGTGTTCAGCTCGCTGTGGATCGGGGCGCACTCGGCCGCTGCGGGTCATCGTGGGTTGGTCGGGGGCACCGACAAGTGCAGATTTCAGTTCTCAAAGGAAATAGGAGGGCATCAGGGGCGATGTGGAAAATAATAAGAACGGTCGATTGCCCGATGTGTTCACGCGCTGCAAGGTGCACTAAGTGTTGTTCTGTAAATGCTCAAGTGCAAATTCCACATATGCATCGTTCTGTTAATAGTTAGGATGCCATTTAGTACACGGTATTATCTAACAATTTAAAAACCCTACAAAGCTTCGTGTTTGAGGATTGTGGTACGCCGGACAGGATTTAGTGCAACTCTCCATGCAGGTTATGCACTCTTTGTGTATGATCAAATACATTAGTGTTTTTAGAAGATAATTTCAATAATTTTATTGTGTAACTGTAATTGATCCCTGTATTTCAGTATTAAAAAGTAGCATGATTTGCTGGTGATATTCGTAAAGAGGTGAAGCTAAGCAATATTCGACTAAGGAAAACACGCGACTAAGATTTATTACAGGAGTCAGGTGCAAAGCATTATGGTTCATGTCGAGTAACATTACCGTAATAATCTAGACAGTATGACGTTTATTCATTTGTTCTTAGAGATTAGACTATAATCATGATAATTCTCACATGAATTATACATATTGTATTTGGTCTTTATAAAAACTCCCATTGGTGCTTTATAAATAAAAACATAAGTTTCTAATCAACTAGGATATTTTATATTGGCTGTTGAAAAAAACTAAGAAAAAAAAATATTTGATCGGACCATGGACCTATTGTGGACGTTGTATCCCACAATACATGTATATTATAATTTCTTTTTTTTCTCCCGATCTGATTAAAAAAAACATTGTTTGTATCTGCTAAAACAATGGTGATCATCTGATAATTAAATAGTGTGTGTTTTTATCCAAGTATATTCTTATGGGCTGTTTTATTGTTTAATCAAATCCTATTTTACTATTAGTTTAATCCCTTTTTTCCATAATATTGTGATACACTCCAAACACCCGTCGTCCATCAAATTTATTTATTCGACTTACCCTTTGCATGCTAAGTTATATTATTTAAATTTTCACCCACAACTTCAAGTGGGTATTAATTACTCATATTTATTTAATTTGAAACTAAAAAACGTTTACAAATCTTGATATTTAAATACAATAACTGTGACCTAACCTAATAATAAAACAAATTAACCCGTTCAGAGCGGGGACCGACTTTAGACGTCAGAATCTAAGGACGTCAGATTCTGATGTCTAAACTCGATCCCCGTACTGAAAGAAAAACATATTTATAATAGCCGTATACATTATACACCCACAGCATAGGTACACACACGAAGCGGAAAGAGTTATCTAAGACATTTATGATGATTTAAAATCGAAAAAACTCTTTGTTCTCCATGGTTTATACAAAAATATTTCAGCGTTGTAAGGGTTAAAATTGGCTATTGTCGTGACCAGCAGGGAAAGTGTTAACTGAGCAGCTGCCACAAAAATTGTGTCATTTTGACTGGTTTGAAATTGGTTTAGAAACTCCTAACAAGATTTTGACCAGAACGACATTTCCAGCGGATGTTTTCTTGCAAACTGCATGCAGACGTTGAAACAGTGTTGATTAATATGTTGGCCCCTTTGTGAAGTGGGAGATCCACCCTTTCCATTCCACTGTGAAATATATTGTACATTTCTATAATTATTATAACATACTTTGTGGGAGATACTCGTAATCAAGTTATGCAATTTAATTTTGTGATGTCAATTTCTCATACACACTGATAAATATGTTAACTTTTTTCGTCATTTGAAGCTGGAAATTGCCAATTTCAGCATCAAATGAATGAAAAACATAAACAAACAATTCAGCAGGACAAGGGTTAAAATGAGTTTTTTATTTGTTATTTCTCTCTCCTGACGCTCGCATGGTCAACCCTTTCACTGCCAAATTATTGAATTGGAATTACCACCCATTCGCAGTTGTGTCTCTCTGACTTCGTAAGTAAAAACTATGCAGATTTGACAAAATGGAGGTCAACGCTTTTCGAAATCTGGCTGATCGATGTCACCTTTTATCTTTAACACTATTTAAAAGGTGATATTTAATGTACTATTAAAAAATAAAAAAAACGAATATACCGGCAGTTAAAGGGTTAACCCTTATCCTTCTAAGTTAATTTATTTAAATTTTCAACCACTTGAAGTTGTGTCTCGCTACCGCGATCCACAACCCCAAGTGGTTGAAAATTATTCATATTTGTCTCATATTAAACAGCCATTTCATTCCCAATAACAGTGAATTAAATAATCGGCAAATAAGATTATTAGCGACAATAGTCGGGATTAGAAGGCAAAAGGTTAATAAGATCACTCGCTGTTGACGCAGCACTCGACCTCAGTGATATCCCTCGCGTTCGCGCCCCTCGCCCTCGCTCAATAAAGACAGGCAGCCGTAAACGAGATCTTCTTCTGATCAAATGCCAAGATCAGTTAATCTTGCAGAGCAAAGAATGTTATTAAGAGGCACAGGCTTATTTACAGACCCCTCGATGTTAGTGTGTGACGATATTGTGAGCGTTACGGGAATTCAAATGTTAATTTTGGCCTAATTAAAAAATATGGTGTATGGCGAAGCAAACTGAAAACTGACAGATACAAACTAATAATTTAATTATTATTTTTATACTAATAAATGTTTTCCTCGTCAACATGTAACATTCCACAACTCTTGTACTATATTACATTGACCCGATGTAATAGATATTGGCACGCCGTCCCCGATGTCGGGCCAACATTAACCCAGAATTGGGTCAATGTAATATCTTGTCGGACCATAAAGGAAATAAACCTGATTTAATTTGAGAGCAGTAATGCGCTATTCACTAATTTAGAACCAATTTCCCATTCTTGTTCAACATTATTATGAAAAATGCAAGCCATTTCAGTATCATATAGAAATGCGCAGCGTATGCGATTTATTATATTATGGGTAAATGAATAATTAGTGTCATAGTGATAGAAATTATGTGAGATGCATTACAGATTTATAGGCTCTATACAATTTCCAGCGCCACAGAATATCACACGATTAGAAATAATTGCAAAATAAGATTATTTCCATCAGACGTGAATGACAATTTCAGTGAAGCCAGAATCGAAAGCTGATTAGGTGATTAGAGCAGCAGCAAATAACCTGGCGTCGTATTCGACGCTGGCCTGTGATCAAAACATTGATGGGCGTGCGTTCGAGGCCGATTCGATGCTGGCTTGGACTGTTCTTCAGTCCAATTGATCCAGTTGTTTGCTGGGCATCTGGAGCCGAACCTGAACCAACAAACACGATATATCAAAAAACTGTTGGTCTGATGTTGAGCCAGCATTTTATGTGTCGTGTTTTCTGGACAGAAGCGATGGAAATGGTCGGCTCTCTGACATCAACACTGCAGCTCAGCAAAGGCAAAAGACAGTATCTGCTCACTTGTAAAGTAAGCAGATACTGCCTCTTGCCTTTGCACAGCGGAACACTTGACATCTCGCGCAAAAAAGCCCATTTCTGTAAATCAAACAAAATAAATCTTCTCGGGGTGGTAATTAATCATGTCCACAGCTGAGATTATGAAAATGATATCAGTCTCAATTTGGACATGGACGTTTTCTTGTCCTGCGAATTGTAAACATTCGTCGTCAGGATTAGTAGCGGGTCTAATACTAATTACTGCAAATGTATAGTCTTAAATTTTGCTTTTAGTTGCTCATTTTCACAGTATAGGAGCCCTGCGAAATGACCGGTGTCGGAGGAGATTCTTTTTTTTTGTGATATACCCACCCCCCCCCCCCTCCCACACTTAGCCCTCTCAACACCAATCAGCCATATATAGTCGTTTTAACACATTTTCATAGCAGGTTAAATCACTGTTATTGGGAATAAAAAAGTTCGTTTCAACATCAATATGTGCCATTTTTTGGTCTCAAGTTAAACATTGTCAAATATGAGTAATTTTCACCCACTTCAAGTTGTGGATCGCGGTAGCGAGACACAACTTGAAATGGGTGAAAATTTAAATCAGATGACTTAGTGGGTAAAGGGTTGTTGAGTTTGCGTGTTTCTCATCACAAATCGATATCGACGGATTAGGATGTTAATCAGATACTTGACATCCCATCCTTTAACTTAAATAATTAAGTTTTTCATCTATCCGACATCGATATTTCATCTCGTCCCCTGAGTGGCCCAGTTTTGCAACAGCAGAAGAATCAGCGGTCAAGTCTGGAATCGAAGACTGGACATTCTCTGTCCGCTATCCTGTAGATCTGGTAATATTCGTGAGATTTTAATTTTAGCGAATTTCGCGTGGAGGACAAATTCTCGAATTTAGGAATCTCTTTATATCATCATAATAGCGCTACCTACATATCATCGAAATTGTTTAATTCGCGAATTCTAAACTTCGTAAAAAGTTCCATAATCACAAATTTGCGAAAATCCAAACACATGAAAAAAACAGATCTACAGTAACCTATATAGCAGCTAATCAGGCGAAACAAGAGTAACCCTTTTCCCGCTGAGTTATCTTACTTAATTTTTCACCCATTTAAAGTTATGGGTCGCTACCGCGACCCATAACTTTAAATGGGTGAATAATACTCACATTTGTTTAATTTGGGACCACACATTTGCAAATCTTAATGTTTATAATCACAGATTTCGTTTCCCAAAACAGTGATTTAATCGGCTCAGAAAACGAACTAAAATCGTGATTAGCGATGAAGGGGTTGAAAAGAGCCAACGATTTTGTGGGATCCAAATCATCAACATAGAGCTGTTATATCTTATCCCTGAGAGTTGTTTACGCCGATAAAATACTTACAATAACTATAAAACTTGCAAAAAAATGATGTCACTTAAATTACATCAATATTAATTTATCAATATTCAAAAGTCCCATTTTTAAATGACAATGTTCTGAAATGTAACTATTTATCCATCATTTGAAGCTAGATTTTTCGCCAGTCACTCCAGCTTCAAATACGACAGCTAACACTTGTGCTGCTAAGACCGTTTATACGATTTCAAACAAATTTCAGACCGAATAAAATACCACTGAACTTTGTAACATATCTTGTGGTAGATGCTCAGTTACCGTAATCAAATAATTCAACTTATTTTTCATAAATAATAATATTTTTCATTTATTTGAAGCTGGAAATTGTCTTAGTAATTTCATCTTCAAATGAATGAAAAATACTCACAAACAATTCAGCAGCATATGCGTTAAGTAAGAGCAATGTTTTATCAAACAAACAAACAAACAAACAACAAGTCAAGCTTTCCATTTTGAAATTGCAAGTTTAGGATAATTACTTGCATCGGAGCTTCTAGAACGTCGGGGCAGCAGCTGTGACGCGCTCTCATAACTGACTGTCTTGTCCGCGAATATGTCAGATCCCGAACGGATTTCTGACGTCCTTTGTCTGTTATCCCCTTAGTCCCCGGAGCTAGAAACCACATCCCTCTCATCCTCAGAGGATGCGCCATGAGGCTGCAGTGTGACGTACCGTTGCCATAGAAAACATGCCTCGCGGGGAGAAGATCCGTGCGCGTTGGGGGGGGGGGTGGATATGTCGTATTGCACCCTTGAGGGCCTAAAGGTTTGCTTTCTCAATAACCGCAGACGAATGACACGTTACTTGCCGATCACCCCGCCGTTTTATTCGGAGCGTCTCCGGTGACTAAACGGTCAAAAAGACCCATCTGCTTCTGCTGAGAAATCAGGAGAACACAAAAAGGTGGCGAAACGTTGGTTTGACGTTGGGCCAGCGTCGGTGACGCTGGCCCAACGTCGAACCAGCGTTTCGCCAGTAACCTCCTGTTACAGACGGCCACAGGCTGCTTCAGACAAGACGCCAAATTAGAAATTATCGATTACCACGAGTAGATAATATTTTGCCAAATTGTCGTTTCTTCTTCTTCAGCCTTCAGGGGGCTGGCTGGCCGACATAGGAGGGGAAACGGGGCGGAAGCCTCTTCCTCACGTACTTTGAGTTTAGTATTCCGACGGGCAAATGAAAAAAGGCAGTATCTGCTTACTTTACAAGTAAGCAGACACTACGTTTTGCCTTTGCAGAAAAGTATTGTTTTGACCCGCTGAATGCGGCTGTCCACCATGCATGAATGGTGTATGCGGCACAATGAATCGAGCAAATGAACTATGTTTTTTTCCGGATTTCTGGTCGATCTCGGCCTGTATACTCTTACAAGTTACGATACATCAGATTGGTCGAGATGGCCATCTCGACCAATCCGAAGCCTACGATAGTGTCACTTGTACGAGAATTCGGACCCTGGCAGTTATTTATTTATATTTTTTCATTCAAAGCGTGGTATGATCATTATTCATCATTCCGACCTGTTGTCATCAACATTGGTCAAGATCACGGGAACACTGTTTTGTAAAGGCGAAATGCAGTATATGCTTACTTCACATGTAAGTAGATATCGCTTTCGGCTTTGTAGAGCAGAACAGGTCGAGTCGACTTTTACAAGAGACCCGTCAACCATATATTAATCAGAATAATGGAGCTATAAAAACGAATGATGATAGCACTGTGGTATAGTATAAAAATCATGTGTTCGAATTCAGTAGCTTTATGGCATAATTTATAAAACATGTTTTGTATTAGCAAAATATCAACCGAAATGTCACTTGGTGAGCTAGGTGCAAACAGAACGAAGGCGATACCTTGAGATATTGTTTGTTGTTCTACTAATGGCTTAGGGGGAGATTCAAGCGACATCTGCATGACAAATATAGAACTTGCTTGTTGTGAATTATAAAAAGGAAGTAACTGCTTACTTTCCAAGTACAAAGTTACCACAGTTTGGCTTTGAAGAGCAGTGTACGCTAGCACTGCCGTGCAAAGGCAAACATCAGTAACTGCTTACTTGAAAAGTGAGAAGTTTCTCCTGTTTGCCTTTGCAGAGTGCATGTATACTAATATGAAAATCTGCCCGTGGAGAATATTTTATTTTGTGATCAGAATCATTAGATCAGATCCCGGTCGGGACGTTAGCCTTGACCGGTCAGCGTGCCAAATCCCCTTCTGAATTTGAATTCTGTGCCGTCCGGGTGTGCTTTCTCCCTGGTATAGAGTGCCAAGACGTCAAAAATCTCCAATTATTGGCTCTTGAGGGGCTCTGCTGGCATTGACTGATTAATGGTGGAGAAACCACGCGCTTATGTTAGTTCAATGCTTGGCAACCGTCTTCGACGGTGGCCCACCATTAAACCAACATAGGGACAACGTCTCTGTTCGCACTGACCGTGGTCAGGAGAGACTATTATCTGGGGATCAAAGGGTGCGACCTCTTAATCCCAAGGCGATCACTAATAGCTTTTCATTGACAGTGATAGAATTCACAATTTCTTCCGACCCTTTCAGCGTAACAGACGGTGGCCCAACATTAAACATATAGGCGTAGAAAAGAAAATTATTTAATATATCCTCCATCGGATGAAGAGCATTACAAATGACAAAAATATATTTTCCAACAGGGTATATTTTCACCGATCTTAAAGTTTAACTTCATACATGTTTTTATTTGGTACAGTTTTAAATATATGCGGGTTTAAAACCTCATAGCAAATGGTTTTCATTTGTATTAGTATGAGATTGACACAAATTTAGATATTTTTAAAAAGATAAACGCAATATTCGTTGATACTGAAAAAAGTATTAACGAATACTGTGTCTATTTTTATAATTATATATATCTGTATAGGCTATTTACGTATTTTACCCGCCGACCCCTGATGGTACACCTGAAAACTCAATGGATGGACCTCATGAAAATTGTCTGGATGATCACCTCACCGGCATAGGCCTATCTTAACCCTTAAAGAGCTTTATGAAAATCTTGGAAACCAAAGGGTTTTTTTAATTTGAAATCATCATAAATGTCTTAGTTAGCTCTTCTCGGTTCATTTGAATACCTATGTTATGGGTGTACGGCCATTGAAAATATTTTTACTCTTACAGCGCGGGGATCGACTTTAGTCGTCAGAATCTGACGCCTACAGACGTCATATTCTGACGACTAAAGTCGGTCCCCGCGCTGTAAGGGTTAAGGCTTTCTTTTACAATATTGGAGATGCAGCACCAAAATTATCAATGAGAAATGTTGACATGTCACAGAAATATCATCAACAATAAAGCGCGTCACTGAAAGTTGGTTGGGAATCACTGAGGCAGCATGGCCATTAACAAGCGGTCATTGACACCAAGTAGTTTCGTATTTCCAAAATCATACCAGCGCCTGTATTCTCGTACAAGTCACGATATATCGTATGCGTTGAATTGGTCGAGATGGACATCTCAACCGATTCTACGATATATTCACGAGAAAGATAATCTTAATCTTATAGTAAACATATTCTTATAGTGAACATAATCTTATAGCAAACACAAAAATTCATCAAATCGGTGCTGGTTTATTGCTGGACCAATGTCGTAGACGTTGAACCAGAATTAGACAAAAATGGGACAACAGTAACTTGATTTTGTGTCCCTCTGTAATAACCTTTCTCAAATTGGGAAGTAGCTACGTTATTGGTTAACCCTTTAACCGCCAAATTATTCAATCTGAATTTTCACCCACTTGAAGTTGTGTCTCGCTGACGCGATCCACAACTTCAAGTGAGTGAAAATTATTCAGATTTGACAAAATGGAGGTAAACTCCTTTCAAATCTTGCTGTTTGATGTCGCATTTTATCTTTAACATATTTAAAATGTGGTACTTAATGTGCTAATAAAAAATGAAAACCCAAATATATGCGGTACCGGCGGTTAAAGGGTTAAACTAATGTTAGGACACCAGACAAAACCGATCTGTGATTCCTCCAGGAAAAAAAACTGTCATCTGAATCAATCACACCAGAGGCAATTTAAATTAGCAAGAACAACACTCACCCCACGTGGGCGGAGGGATAGTCTGCAATGATTGACGCGGGTCTGATTAGGGGATCTATAACGCACGCTTGGATGCCGGGAGGGTAAGACATTCAGAAAAAATAACCGTGGGCAGAATTATTTTTTACAGGTTCTTCTTAGAACTTGCATTGGTTATTTTTAATACCAACAAAGTACTAGGTTTTTAGGCTATGTATAATTATTTTGAGTTATTCCCCAATTTTTTTATTATTAAAGAGCGTAAAAAACACACACTCTTATTAAATACTGATCGATTAGCCGTTTGTATTTGGCTAACTTGCTCGATGTTTTTATATATGTTGTCTAAACATGAAATTTCCGTTTTTAAGTACTGAGATTCGCTAAGACTTTTGATAGGAAGCACAAAAAACACTTAATTATCACGGCAGCACGCTTCGGGGCCGGAAGGGTGCTCATTTACCTTGACGCGCACGTCTATTGGCTGGTGGCGCGCACGTGACGAGACGGCGGTTTGCAATCAGGCTGTATTATTACGCGACGCAATCTTGGCGGCCGGATTAATTCCAGCCGCGTAATTACTCCGCCCAGTGAGGAGGCTGCAGGGATTCGCGGGCCAAAGTTGATCGGATGTCGGGCCAGCGTCGCCGACGCTGTCCCGGCATCCGACCAACTCTGGCCCAAAGGGACTACTTCGCGTGGCGTCGTCATCATTACAGCCCAAGAAAAGTAAATGGATCCCGGGATCCATGATCAGTAAAGCGAAAAGACAGTATCTGTTACTTGTAAAGTGGGCAGATACTGCATTTTATATACCTTGGCAAGGCAGTAACCCAGCCGGCACAAAACATTGGCCCTATGTTGATCCAATGTTGGTACGCTGTCCACGAAATTGGCACGAGATTGGGTCAATATAGCAGGCACAATAAGTTGGCCCTATGTTGATCCAATGTTGGTCCACCGCCTACGACGTTGGCCCAGCATTGGATCAACACAGGGCCAACGTATATTGTGCCGGCTGGGACACTGTATTGCGTTGCGAATCCAAAGTACAGTACTTATTACTTGAAAAGTTAGCAGTTGATGTATTTTGTATTTGCAGGGTGCCGTACCCCACTTCAGATACGTTGACATTACCGGGCTAATGCTGGCACACTGTCTAAGACGATGGCCTAACATTAACCCGGCATTGGGTCTGCCCCTCGGGTTGCTGGTGGTGACGCACCGGTCTTTCTAAGATTCCAAGAATGTTTTCCAAGTTAGGCGGGATCAGGCAGCCTTAACTCTCGGTCGAGGTGCATTTAGAATTCAATGGGCTTGTAACGACAGTCTTTTCTCGTCAAACACAATAGGTTGGTACTATGTTGGCCCAATGTTAGTCCACGGTCACCGACGCTGGTCTAAGATTGGGCCACCATGGGGCCAGCGTATTGTGTTTGTTGTTGAGTCACTGATTTTGTCAGCGTCGAAAACCTCGTTTACAATGGAACGATTCCAGCGAACACGTTGGCCCAATGTTGGACCAATGTTGGGTCAGTGTGGTAGACTTGCTGGGATGACAGACTCTCTAGATTTTGAGATACCTATAGATTTATCAGCTTTCTGGATTAGAGTATTAGGCTATCCTAAACGACTTTGTTCGAGTCCAGCGGCTAGTATAAGCTCAAACTCGCTGTGGGACCGACATTAACGTTATCGATAGTAATATAATTTGTAGTTTATGTGAGTCACCCCATGCAGTGAGTAATAAAGGATGTGAAAAACAGCTCTGCAAGACAAAAGGCAGGAGCAGTTACTGACTATTTGCTTTGCGAGGCAGGGATACATGTGTTGATAATGGATGGATAATGGATATGAGGATGGATGGATGGATGGATGGATGGATGGATGGATGGATGGATGGATGGATGGATGGATGGATGGATGGATGGATGAATAGATGGATGGATGAATGGATGGATTTAAATAGTAGAGAGCAATCACATCATATGGAAAATTATTATTTCCATCATATCAGGTAAAATAGCCCGATAAATGATACTAGAATGGATAGCATCGGCCTGATTGATTTGTTGAGCATTGCCACATATGCGGACGCGGCGTCAATAAGTCAACGTCTACAACTAGTTGTTCTTAGGTCTATTTACAGTACTGCCATGCAAAGCCAAAATACAGTATCTGCTTACTTTACAAGTAAGCATAATATACGGGATCCCATAATATACTGCCCTTTGTCTTCGCAGAACAGAATTGGCCTATATGGGACAGATACAAATACTTAGCAAAAATGAACACAAAGGTATAGACTAACCTACATACATTTTGACTAATAAACTGACTATGTCCATGGAGATACTAGTCTACTACCTCCATGCTATGGCATTATAAAATGAAAAACACAAAGACATGTAACCATGGCAACATTAGGCTTACCTACATAATTATTATATTTTTTCCAATAAAATAACTTGATTAATAACTCCCTAAGACATCAAACGTCCTATCCTTGACGCACAACTCACATGTAATGTGATTATGTACACGATAATAACCAGAAAAACAACCACAGGCCAACGCTGGCCCAACGCTGGCCCAGTGCTAAACGAAACCCCGCAAGTAGCGACACAATGTTGGGCCAGCACCGGTCGTATTCGCGTGCGGCCGCAGCTGGGAACTTGTATATTTGCAGCTAATTTAATAACCCTCCAATATTCGTCAGTCGCTGGACGTCTTGTTCTGAATAATTGGCAATTGTCTTGATCCGTAGCGGACGAGTACGAGGACTTGCGCTGGTAATCCCCGTGTCTGGATTGGCGTCCTGTAATGTAGGCTACTGTTGTGGGCTTTTTGATTTGAAGAATATCGTAGGCTTCAAATTGGTCGAGATATCATGTTATGTATATCGTAACTTGTATGTATATACATGAGTACGGGCCCTGTATTGTTCATGCTGTACAAAACAGATACATGTATACAGTGGCCGCTCACTTTGTAAAGTAAGCAGGTAATGCCTTTTGTTTTTTAAGAACAGGGGGTCTTTTATTACCAGATTACTGCTTCGTAAAGACAAAAGGCACAATTTCTTCATTCGCAATCAAAAAGTTTACTGCTTTTATCTTTTTTACTGTTGTACAAAAGCAAGAGCAAACGACAGTAACCGCCTGATTAACCCTTTCAGTGCGGGGAGCAACTTTAGACGTCAGACTCTGACGTCTAAAGTTGATCTCCGCACTAAAAGAGCAAAACATTTATAATGGCGATGGACCCATAACATAAGTATTCATATGAAGCTGAAAGAGCTATCACTAAGACCTTTATCATGATTTCTAATAATTGAAAAAAAACCTTTGGTCTTTTGGTTTATGTACAAATACTTCAGTGCTTTAAGGGTTAACTGCTTACTTTTCAAAAGTAAAAGCAGTAACTGCTCACTTGAAGTGTGATCAGATACTGCTGTTTGCTTTTGCACTGCGTATATAGTCTATACATGACACGTCCAGCAGGAAACATCGGCATAGTGTTGTCTGTATGTCACAATGGTTGGCCCAGCATTCATGCAACGGCATGCCAGCGTGTATCCTGTTTCCTCTTTTTATGATTTCTTTATCCACTACAAGCCGCGAATTGCTATCGCAATTCTCGACTTGTAGCGGATGAAAATGACTTGAGGTGGATGAAAAATTAGAGGAAATTGCCACATATTGGAAAAACTGTTTCATGGAACTTTTCATTCTAAAACCCTTAGTTGTAGGTAAATTTGGTCTGTTCTCAGGGATGTAAAATAATGCTTTAATGCATCGTGAGGGCTTAAAGGGTTAACCCTTTCACGGCACAGCACGACTATAATTGAATTTCATTCTGTTTCATTAGTCGATTAAATCATTGTTTGGGGGGAATGAAATAAGCGTTTGAACATTAAGATTTGCGAATGTTTGGCTCCAAATTATACATATATCAGTAATTTTCACCCACTTGAAGTTGCGGGTCGCGATAGCGAGACACAACTTCAAGTGGAGGAAATATTGAATTGAATTACTGAGCAGTTTATGTAGTAAGAAACTGTTTAGCAATTTTAAAATTATACAGTTCTCTCCGATCACGTTGACCAGGCATTGTCGCGATATTGTTGGACTGCGCACGAAGTGATATTAAAGCCTGTAGACTCAATCATTTTAATAATTATTATAATATCATCTGGTTCTATGGTTGCTCAATACACCCACAATTTCACTCGTATCAATAACTTTCTAAAGGTTTGCTCGTGCAAAATCCATAATGATCTTGAAGTGTAGCTCAAGTCATCATTTGTCTTGAATCTCTATTACATGATGATGACATCACACTATCATTTATTCGGACCAAGTATGGTAGTCTACCCTCGACCAATGTCTGAGTGACTCAGCCTGTCATATGACATGATCAGCCAATCACCGCCGTCATTCAGTTGTTATTTAAAATAGGGGATAGAATACCATACTTGGGCCATTTATTCTATGCAAATAAATTCAAAAGCAGCACCAAGCTATCCCGCATCCACTAACTTTGGCCGGGGTGATGCTGGGTCACCTTCCCGGCATTGCGCCAGCATTGGCTCAGCGTCTCATATTTGCAAAGAGACGGGGTGTAATTGTCCTCCAGGAGCAGCGGCTAATGTGTCGTGCAAGGTAAAAGGCAGTATCTGCTTGATTTACAAGTAAGCAAATACCATACCTTCTGGCTCTACAGAGGAGGATAGTGTTATGTGCTTGGAATACATGATCTATCGCAGGCGCCAATGGCTTCTTCGGTTCGGTTGTGGTTTGCCACTCAAGAAGTAGGCCTATATATACTGGTTTCGAATCCCGGCCGGGTAACATAATTTTTCATCGTGGTTGTGCATATTCAGTGCTCCGATCTGTTCAAAGGTAAGGAATATGTAGTGCGGTCTAAATGGTACTTTGCTGTGAGGTCGAGTACGCTACCTCGTTCACGTAGCCAGCCCCGATGGCTCATTCGTATCGACTGGGGCTTGTAACCTGGACGTACCAGGCTCGAATCCCGGTCGGGCCGGATATTTGTCATCGTGGTTGTGCATATACAGTGCTCCAAACTGTTCAAAAGCCTGGAGTGTACAGTGCTGCCTATGGTACTGTGCACTATAAAGAACCCTTGAAGTCATTCGAAATAAGAGTAGGGCATAGTCTCGGCTTCGAGCTTCCTTCTGTCGCGATATTGCCATGATTGTGCAGAAAGCGACGTAAAGCAAAATTTATATTCATATTCATACCTCGTTCACGTAGGTCTTCACTAAATCTCCACAAGTGGACGAGAAAGAAACATTTCAACCGGGAGTTATCCCAATTGAAGTCCATTAGGCAATTTGTCAAAAGCAAACGCAATCCCATAAATCAGTGGACTTATAATTACCATGATTGCAGTAGTCTTGTAAACGCACGTACTACGTTTCCGTCGATTTGCTGCCGTACCGCACTACGCACAGGGGACGGAACGGCAATTAGAGCGCGATTGGGAGCGCGCGTGTATTTTCCACGGATGGCGTGCCGCGGGCCGCGCGCATTAATATTGAATAACCAATTGTCTTACTTCCTCCCGCGGAGAACGATCAGATAATCTTAACTACTCACCCTCCCCTCCCCTCCCCTCTCATCCATCCGCGCTGCAAAAAAGTCCCCATCACGCACACGTCAGTAATAACGTAGTTAACGCTGGAATCCGCGACGTTACCCTTGCGTTGGCCTAGTGCCCGGCTACCGTCTGCGATGGTTGCTCGACATTGAGCCAACGCGAGGGTAACGTCGCGGGTTTACTATTGGAAAAGGATATGTGACGACGCTTTGCGAGCGAAAACCTACATTTTCATATTATTCGGTATTTTATAAATGTATTCCATTTTCGATGAGGAATAACGCTATACGTTGAATATGAAACAGTGAATTACAACAACCTCGCTACTAAAGACACAACGGAATATAATATTTTTTATTTAAGCGGAGTGTCTTAATTTTCTAATAACTGTCCTAATCAAGGATCTTTCTGGGAGGAGAGAGTTGATCATATTTCACGGAGAAATTACGGATGAATTAGTCGTCGCACCCGCGATCGAGTTAATCGCGCTCGCTGGACGACCGATTTTTTTCCGCCTCTGATAAAAAAACGCTGCAGGCTGGCAGTAAGTGGTTGAGAATGTACGGCGAATTATTAGATTAACGATTTTCTGTTTTCTGCGTTCCTGTTTCCCAGTTTGATCGCGTGCCCTGGACTTACAAGCGTCAGTGCGTGATGAACGTATAGACTGCGTGCCTAGAACTCGGGGTTCAATAAGATAACCGGCCGCCACATGGGACGCATGCAGGAAACACTTTGATGCTTAGAACCCAAAACTTTTAATGGAATATGCTGACAAGCTAAAAACTACTTTGTTTTTCAAGTCAGAAGAATGAGTGAGTTAGTGAGTGTGTGAGTGAGTGAGTGAGTGAGTGAGTGAGTGAGTGAGTGAGTGAATGAGTGAGTGAGTGAGTGAGTGAGTGAGTGAGTGAGTGAGTGAGCGAGCGAGCGAGCGAGCGAGCGAGTGAGTGAGTGAGTGAGTG
The DNA here is from genome assembly GCA_964017125.1 of Flabesymbios commensalis. NCBI lineage: Eukaryota > Metazoa > Annelida > Polychaeta > Terebellida > Flabelligeridae > Flabesymbios > Flabesymbios commensalis. The sequence continues at coordinate 34,598,701 of OZ024910.1, read as the reverse complement.
AGTGAGTGAGTGAGTGAGTGAGTGAGTGAGTGAGTGAGTGAGTGAGTGAGTGAGTGAGTGAGTGAGTGAGTGAGTGAGTGAGTGAGTGAGTGAGTGAGTGAGTGAGTGAGTGAGTGAGTGAGTGAGTGAGTGAGTGAGTGAGTGAGTGAGTGAGTGAGCGAGCGAGCGAGCGAGCGAGCGAGCGAGCGAGCGAGTGAATGAATGAGTGAGCCAGCCAGCCAGCCAGCCAGCCAGCCAGCCAGCCAGCCAGCCAGCCAGCCAGCCAGCCAGCCAGCCAGCCAGCCAGCCAGCCAGCCAGCCAGTGTGCCAGCTAGCCAGTCAGTCAGCCATTCAGCCAGCCAGCCAGCCAGCCAGCCATGCAGTCAGTCAGTTGCAGTGCTACACAGTATCTATCAACGTGATCGGTACAACATCATGCTTACACGTATAAATTAAGGCATATCTATCTGCATGCCGAAACCACAGGTGTTGAATTATTAATTATTTATCGAATTTTATAGATTATTTCTGAAAAATGTGGCTCCGGCACGGCACTTCGTGATCTGATGTTGATTGGAGTTCACTGGTGGCAGATGCTGTGATTTTCAACCACTGATGGCCAATGATGGCTCATAGCTTAACCAGCTTCTTTGATCCAGCTTTGAGCCATCACTGGGAAAATGAATTCATGTACCCTGATTTAGATTTCACAGTCAATTACAGCAGAAGACCAGTTTTAGCAAACTATTTTATCGTTTAATATGCAATAGTCATCATGAAATTAGCCGTCATTTTGGATTTTATACTGACGCCCACTCGCAGACTTGACTCCCAATCTCGTTCCCTGACGAACGCGACTGAGCCGAGCGCAGCACCATGTCTACTGACGGAGAAAATCCATCAGAAGAGGTTATTAATGATAAAAACTTCAATGGGCTAGACGAGCACGCCACTTCTGTACCATCCTATAATTAGCCTCGTAAGCACCACAGTATCACGAGGGAATAATTAATTGATTATCGTGAATATTCACAAATACCCGGTTATGAATATTCTAAATATCCGGCGTGCGATAATATCGATATTATATGCAAGTAATTTATACCATTCTCAAATATTACCGTTTTTAGCGATCGGATTACATTCCACAAACGGGTCCAGCGACTACCAGCTGTCCCTCGTGAGCGGGTGTGGCGCCTGGGTTTGAAAGGGTTACAGCATCTCTCCCAAGTCAGCCATCCCCCTGTTCACAGAGGGATTCTCTTCAAAAGCTGCAGAATCGCGGAATTTATTTTAATCGCGGGCGGCATCGTTGATCACGCTACAAGGGTATACGCTCTGTTGCTTCCTTATTACTGATATCAGATAATCACATAATTATGCATTTGCACTGATACAGTTTATCATATCACTCTGAATTTTCCTTTTTATGTGATGCTCTGTGGTGAAATTCAAAATAATTAATTATGCTTAAGATTAAATTTCACATCAATCGTAGAGCTATAAAATACTAGATCTAAGAAAGACCCGCGCGACGCTTTTAAAAAGCCGCTTCTATGAAAAAAAGATAAATATATATATAGCCCGCATCTAGGCCCCATTCAAAAATAAGATGATATACATTGTTCTGCAAAGTAAAAAGCCACTAACGGCTGGCTTGAAAAGTAAGCAGTTACTGTCTTTTGGTTTTACATGGCAGTACAGCTTGGTATTATGACCATCTGTTTTCTTGTGGATCAGTCGAACATGATTATTTTAAAAGTTCATGCATCATAATATAAAACGTGATGTTTGTAACGTTTGACTACATATAGCAGAATCCACCAGATCTGCTCCGCGAATAAACATTCAACATGTTTGATAAACTTTTCTACTATAAATTAAGACTTTTTTCAAAATATTACCTCAGAGTTATCTAATATCTAAGAAAACTCAGTTTTTATTAATATGCAAAATGAAAATGAAGTTATTTGTTTCACCTTGTTATGGAATAAGAACTGAGAGAATTGGCCTAATTCCTAATCGATCCAAGATCAGAATTCTATTCAATTCAGGTTATATTCGTAAACTACACACATATACATGTAGGCCTAATAAACAAGTTAAATACAACCAATACAATAGTGTGTGGTGTGCAATATTAAAATAGATATTCTCATATTATATGGAATTAAATGCCAGAAACTCTTATTAATATATGTGATAGCCAGCTTTACTAGCATTTACACACCCTAGTTCTTGAGAGGTTAACGAGAGAGGAATAAAGCAACTGATCGAAACTCTATTTGCACACGACAAGCTCACTTGAAAACGAATTAGTTTTATTTTGCGTCGCAAAAAGCCATTTTTGCGTTTTGACCCGCATGGATAAGGCCAACGGGAGATTGCAATATTGTTAAAAATATTTCTCATCACACGCGACTCTGCTTCACTAAGATCAGCCATTAAGGACGAAACATTGACCCGATGCTGGTTTAATGTTGGGCCACTGTCTGCGACGCTGGTCTAACATTAAATCAGCATCGAGTCATTGGTGTTTGCTGAGAATATTTGTCTTAACACAAAATGCCTCCGTGACCGAGAGGTAGCGTGCTCGGCCTCAGACCGCCAGGGCTCGAATTTCGAATCCTGTGTCTGGAGGACAGTGTCATCTCAATCATCTCACCATCCTCAGGAGGTTCTCCTGGCCCAGTTTAGCCTATATGTGCACAAAGGTGGCCTAAAGCCCGATTCATTTCATTTCATTTCATTTCTTAACACAAAATATGTCATCGCTATTGATCATATATCATTTTCACTCACTTGAGCTTTCTTTCACTCACTTGCACTCACTTTTCGCTCACTTGACGCTGTGTGTCGCTGACGCTATCCAAAACTTGAAGTCAGCGAAAACTATCCAGATTTGGCCGGGGGGTCAATGATTTTAAAATATTGCTTATTGATGTCATGTTGTATCTTTAACATATTCAAAAAGCTAGTATTTAAAGTCATATTATAAAAATAAAAAAAGTAAAAGAAAATCAGGTTATTAAAAGGATAAATAACGCATCACTGCTTAAAAAAACATAATTACAATTGCAAAAAAATTAATATATCTCTATCTGAAAAATAATATGATTGTTTAACCATTTGCATGCCGTGAAATTGCTGGTGAGCTGCGAATTGCTCCCACAATTGACACAAGATGTAAAAGGTGATCTATCACCCCTTATATAGTATGAATGAATTTGTGACAGATAAATCAAAGTTGCCACAAGATGGGGCACAAGTGTTTCCTTATAAGGGGCGATTGGTTATCATGTGACCCTCTGAGAGGGTCACATGATAGCCAATCACCTCCATATATAGCCTGACCACTGGCCCTGTGATTACATATTGGGCCAGAAACGGGGCTCTGGTTTTTAGGTTGTGATTGGCCAGTCTCAATTTGATTCAATTTGGGGGTGTGGCTTCAAGGTTGCAGTCCCATTGGCCGATTGAGTTTAGGGATTCCCCGACGTATTTCTTCAAACTGTCAATATAAACAAGTACGATTAGTGATGCATAGTTTTTTAAAGAGGTGTTTTAATCATTTAGTTTGACACAAAATGTTACTATCATATAATCTTGAAATAGTTGGAATGAAATTATATTATAATTATATCTTTTACCATTCACAAGCATACGACTTTGTTGTTTTTATTATAATAAGCCTTTATTTGGTTCGTTGCAGTACATTTATATCAGCGCAACAGTGTACATAATGCATACAGCCACTATGGCTCAGATAGCGACAGTCATACATCATTGCACATTGAAGCCCTTAAAACCACATAAATAATTAAGTAGTTGTCACTGGTGAGGAACTTTCATATTAAGCCGTCAAAAGAAGCCTATCACAACTGCGAATGTGTGTATTGTTATTTAAATTAAAATATGGATATTAGTAGTCTAGAAAAACCGATACCGTGAAACGCAGTGACGTCACTCGGTAAAAACAAGGTTATATAACAGCCCCCCCCCCATACTTCATTTTGTGAAACGCAGTGACGTCACTCGGTGAAAACAACATTGTTTCAGTGTATCGTTTTTGCTGGGTTGACCATTTCTAGGTGATGCTTTGCATCACCGATCGTACTTGCATTATCGCTCTAAATAGCTCTGTGACCCTCACGTGTCCGTGACGTGTATAGGCTAGGTGAACCGGTAGGAATTTCTACCGGTGAAAGAATGTCAAGAATGTAAAATGGAGACCAGTATCTGGCCCAATATCAGTGTTCAGGCTACCCCATATATGATCGATAGCTAATCATCCCATATAAGGACATAATTATTCATACCATATAAGGGGTTATAGATCACTTTTAATGCAAGATACTAAAGGGTAGCTGCGTCTTGTATTGAGTTAACCCTTTGAGCTCTAAACACGACCAGTCGATTTAAATCTGTTTTATTAGCCGATCAAATCACTGTTAGGGAGAACGAAATGAGAGTTTAAACATCCAGATTTGCAAATGGAATCTTATTTCAAGCAATCCTTTTATCTGGATTCAATTCGCAGGAGAAAACAATAGCGATCTACGGGTTACAAGGGCGCGCTACGAGCTCTAAGAGTGATCTACGAGTGTTCTACGAGCTGCAGGAGTATTGTCGTCTTGTAAATTTACCCTAGCTATAAGATGGTTTTACAAAGACCCCTTTGTATTAATCTTTTCACTAGTTTATCATACTGTGTTTGTTGTAACATTCTCAGGTTAAAATGTGTGTTTTAGCCGATAAGTTACTATTCCCTTTTAATAACTAAAAATATGCCTTTTCATATTTTATTTATAACTGATCTTGTTTTATAATTTATATTTGTGATAATATTATAATCTTTATTTAACTGACTTATGTCATGCGAGCGAAATGTGTTTCTATTATAAATTCTTGATTAAGTCATTTTACTCTTCTAATTTCTGAGTGTTATATTATAAGTAAGTAAACTTTCTGTCTGTGTAAAGACGTGATTTTAAGTGTCATATTATTTTAATGGTTTACATATCACTAGTGCAACAAACACACGATTTGTATGGATTGTTCTAGAATCTCTGGATTTCCCCGACAAACAGGATGCGTTTGGAGGGAAGAACAGGGATTGGCTCCTGACGGTTAGCGCCGAACGCGAACCGCTCAGTATAAAAGATGACTGTGTGTTTGATGCTAGACGGAGAGACAGAATCAGATAGTTAAATAGAAAGTTAGTATGATAGTTAGTACGGGTTTTAGTATATAGTTTTAGAGACATGAGTTATGTATATGAATGTGAATGTATGAACACTGACGAAGACAGAAATATGAATAAATTATGATCAGCAGTCCACCACGGTTTTAGTTGAGAACCCCGAACTTTAGTATATTATGAGTAAAATGCAACGAAAGAGCTCGTGTTCAAAAATATTTCTTATTACGCCGAGCTTATCTATGAGCTCTCAAAGTAAACAACGAGTTCTAATAGTAAAAAACGAGGTTTCAAATTAATCAAATATGAGCAACTTGAAGAGCTAATGTTATTCGAAATAATGATGTGAGATGACTGGTAAATAGTTGATTGCTTCTCCGTTGTTCAAATGAAATCTTACTTCAAGTAAAATTTATTGTCGTCTGTGCTTTTGAGAAGATTAGCTTTAAGTAACGTAGCTCCGGTGCCGGAACACCTCTAAATCCTAATTCCCCAATTAATTTGTGATCGATCAGTCACTCCCATCTCTTCGCTCCTGCTTCTTTCCCTCTTCACCACATCACGACTCTTTCAACCTCCGCCTTGATCTTCTACTGATATGTACCTAGTCTTTAGCCCACAGCATTTGCCGTCTTAACCCGTGCCCTTCTGTATGTTGTCAAATAAAATACAGCAGATGATCAGTAACGATATATAACAGAATCACATTTTAGACATATTTAACCCTTAACCCTTTAATCGCCGGTGTCGCATATATTCGGGTTCTCATTTTTATTAGCACATGAAGTACCACCTTTTAAACATGTTAAATATAAAATGTGACATCAATCAGCAATATTTAAAAACTGTTGACCTCGATTTTGTCAAATCTGAATAATTTTCACTCACTTGAAGTTGTGGATCGCGTCAGCGAGACACAACTTCAAATGGGTAAAAATTCAGATTGAATAATTTGGCGGTTAAAGGGTTAAACCGCCAGCACCGATAATATTAGTTATTTTTACATTCTTTGTTAGCACATTACCCATGAGATTTTCTACATGTTTAAGACAAAACGTGACACCAATCAGCAAAATTTGTAAATAGTAGACTTCTATTTTGTCAAATCTGAATATTTTCCACTAACTTGAAGTTGTGGATCGCGTCAGCGAGACACAACTTAAAGTGGTTGAAAAATCAAATTGAATAAAATAATTCTATACAAGCACGGCCTTTATATAATATGGCGAGCTCATCACTTGCTAAACCACCCTTAAATAACTCGTAGGTATCTCGTCTTTCACTTTTACCAGTCGTACACTGCTCTTAGACCTCGTACACTTTTCATACCACTGTCCTACAACTCGCAGAGTGGATATATAGCAATATTGACCAAGTAATAACTCGTATTTCACTCATACAATGCTCGTATAATTATTACTCTTATACATCTTACAGCTCGTACAACCCTCGTATCTCGATTCAATTCGCCGAGAAAGAAGGAGTGGTATATGGGTTATAAGGGCGACCTACGAGCTCTATTGTGTGATCTACGAGTGCTCTACGAGATTCACGACTAGCTTGCAGGTAATAGCTCGTGTTCAAAAATATTTCTTCGAGCGTATCTGTGAACTCTAAGAGTAAACAACGAGTTCTAAGATAAAGAACGAGCTGTTAGAGTTATTTACCAGGTGAATACTTGCACTTCCAGCTCGGCTATATGTGAGAGCCCCTTAACCCTTTCAGCGCGGAGACCGTTTTTAGACGTCAGAATCTGACGTCTGTAGACGTCAGATTCTGACGTCTAAAGACGGTCCCCGCACTGAAAATATTGAAATATTTCTACTGACCGTATACCCATAACATAGGTAATTAATTGAAGCGGAAAGAGCTAGCTGAGACATTTAAGCTGATTTCAAATTAAAACAAAACACACTTTGGTTCCCATGGTTCATACAAAAACTATTTCAGAGTTGTGATAAAGGTTAACCAACAGTAAAACGTGTCGTGTTTCTGGCTAATACTCCTATTCTGTGAAACTCAATAGCCTTGCCCTACAATGTTTTCACCTAGATGGCTAATGCAATGAAGTTTGGGGGAGGGGGTCTTATATAACATTGTTTTCGTCGATTAGCCATTCAAAAAGGTTTCCGGTGACGTCACTGCGTTTCACAGAATACATTTTGACACCAATAAATTGACATCGGAAAAAATAATCATCACTTTTTGCTCTGTGTTTCAGAATTGGGGGAGTTTTGTGACCGGGAGACGTTTCGCGCCCAGTGCGACCCCGGTCACGTGGTCCTCATCCGGGTCGCCCGCTACGGACGCATGCGCAAGGGAAGATGCATAGGGGACGATTACGTCACGGGGTGTAGTGTGGACGCCAGGGAGTACCTACAGGTGAGCTAACAAAATCAACAAGACACTATCTGCAAACTTAAAAAGTAAGCAGATACTGGCTTTTTGGCTTTGCACATGAGTATTATCATTGGCCCTTAAGATCCGAATGATCATCAGCAAAATTCATGTAAGCGATACAAATATAAGAACACATACTTTGAGAAAAGCAGTTCAGACATTTCTAGCGAACACGATTTTGTGTCACCAAGTGATAAAGTTACTGTTTGAGTGGAGCACACGTAATTAAAGTGTGTTTTCTCAGGGTACACCATTGTGGGTACCATTGTGAGTATACAGTATGATAATAACAGAGCCAGGGGCCGCTGTCGCCGCACTTCACAAAATGCTAGATTTAATGGGAAACGCTCGCAGATAATCAGAATTTGCAAGTCATATCCGAACAACGATCCAAATATACATAACGCTAACGAAGACTAATGGTTGCGGTATATAGGGAGCAATCCTCTTGAATTGAAAGGGTGCATTTACACTTTGTAAAGTGGGATATACACCCTTTAATTTCCAAAGTGAGTATTAGCGTAAGAGGAGATAATTATACGCCAATATGTGTGCCGTTTCTAAAAGACTTAAGGCCTATCATTATATACGAGTATATGAGACAATAATTATTATGCATATTAAGGATCATCAGACAATGAAAAATAAATCCGGATCAACAAGTCAATATCAATGGGGGGGGGGGATTTAAAGATTCCTCTATGAAAGGACGGTCCCGAGTAAACACTAGTAGTTGACCCTGTGTCGGCTTGATGTTGGGCCATGTGGCCCAACATCAAACCAACACAGTGGCAACGCCCGCGGGGGTGGGGGGGGTGCCCGGCGGATCCAGGGCTGAGATACGGATAGCGCCCGCCGGTCCACCGGGACGCCTATTACGACAATCCCGATGCACTACATCAATGGTATTAGTGATGTCCTTATGACGAATGATGATGCATCCATTGTGATGGGCGGTCGGCAGGCTTTGGTTATTGTTCGGGATTGCAAGCCACTCGCCCGGCCGCGGACTGGCGTTGACAAATTGCGGAAACAGCACAAGAAAACAAGGTATAATCTGTGGGTCGGGTTGTAGATTCACAGGCAAAAACAATATCTGGGAAGGAATTATTTTGTTCACGTGTAGGCTAAATTGGGCAAGGAAAAGCACTTGATTATGATGGCATGTGAAAACTTCTGATATCAGGTTTTGAAAGTTATGCAGGCTTCCCACAATCCTGATTCTCTTACGAGTGCACGGGAAAGATATTAGAAACCTGTTTTCATATCCGAACAACGATCCACATATACATAACGCTAGCGAAGACTAGTGGTTGCGGTATAGGGGAGCAATCTCTTTGAATTGAAAGGGTGCATTTACACTTTGTAAAGTGGGACATGCACATTTTAATTTCCAATTTCACGGAGATCGCTGAACGAGATACCGAGCTTCGGCATGACAGACGTCAGCGTATTTCACAAGAAGATCACAGCCCTATATTATCTGTTGTTCAATATTACAATATTTTACTTGACACATTTAAAAGTAGATTTCCTAGATTGTTTACGTTCTTGGCGCTGGTAGATGCGAATGATAAATCAAAATTCAAAACATATACTAGCTCCATTAATTCAAAAATGTTTTTTGTGAGTTGTGCAAAAAAATAGGATTGGGTCGATAGATTTATTTACAGCAAACCCAACACTCTGGAACTATATTCACCTGTGCCCATACGAAACGCTCAAACAATATTAACATTCCGGAAATTACATAATCTAATCCATTCAGCCTGACTTTCCCGCTCTATAGCTCCTCTGTGATCCGGCTCCCTGTTGACGAATTTGTTTGGGCTGAATTATGACACATGAGCATGGTCATTGTGCGTTTTTGAAATCGGTCCTCTGAGTATTTAGGTGTCTAAAAAAACATAAAGAGAAAACTCTCTCTCATGCATAGAAGTCATATTGATTTATGGTGACTGATTGTAAGCGTATTCAGGTTCAAAAACACAGTATTTCTTATCTGCCCGCCCATCAGCATAGATTGATTGCTTGGTCGATTGCTTGATTGATTGGCTGGTTGGTTGCTTGGTTGGTTGGTTGTTTGGTTGGTTGGTTTTGTGGTCAGGGTGGGAGTTAGGGTCCATGGTTAGGGTCGGGTTAGGGTTTCAGTACCTGGTTCCCCATAAAACCCGGTATCGACCTGTCAACCGTACTCTCATCATACCCTAAAGGGTCTGACTTTCGTCACCCCTTCAAGGGCATGCCTTTCCATGTTTCCAATCTAGTGCACTGACCGAGGAGAAGTATAGCCTGATTTATAAAAAGAAAAACAATCATACTAATTTATATAAATTATACCTCATTTAATGCATTTACTAATGTAGTCAGATCCTGACTTGAGTCGGAACCGGTAACCGCTGGGTTGTCCAGTGGGTCTTTCCCCAATCTACTTCTCATCAAGAGATCACGTAGATTTTGTCCTCTTTTAAATGCTGTTACGCACCGTTTATACATGATGTTTGGATGTTTCGCTTTAAGTTTATTGAAGGATGTCTTCACTAATTTAGCTGCCTCCACCGCAGTTGCAGAGTAGGTAATAACAAAGGGGGTGACGCCACTATCCTTAGGGGAAGGTTCCGTATTTAAGCCCAATGCAGAATACGTTTTCAGGGCTAATTGCCACTTCCTTTTCGCTTCAAGTCGCCCAATCTTATTTAGAGTTATGTCTCCTGTATTCTTCAATACTTCAAGATACAACACTCTCAGATGGGTCGCCCTGCAGCTCCCGGAATTAAAGTGTGTGGCAACTGCTGTGTCCTTCTTAAGCCGTACATCCGAACGATGTATGTTTATCCCTTTTCTGAAGGAGAGCCCAGTTTTTCCCACATATAATGTATTGCATTTTGAACAAACTATACAGTAAATACAATTTTGTGTGGTAGGAATTTGAATTTGATTCCCGGCATCCAGTACGCCCCCCATGGTCTTACCACTCTCTACAACTACTTGTGTCGAACATAATTTACAGTTTCTAGTATAGTGCATCTTTGAGAAGATCCCTTGTTCGGGTTTTTCCTCACAATGTTTTATCTTTGATCTTTCGCAAAAAACGTTCCGAGGTTGGTTGGTTGGTTGGTTGGTTCGCTCGTTTGTTCGTTCGTTCGTACGTTCGTTCGTTCGTTCGTTTGCTCATTCGCTCGTTTACTCGTTCATTTATTCATTCATTCATTCATTCATTCATTCATTCATTCATTCACTCTTTCATCAATTCATTCATTCATTCATTTTTTCATTCATTCATTTTTTCATGTATTCATTTTACTATGCGTGGTAGAAATATTGATTGAAATCCCTGACAAATAATTAAGTACTACAGAATGCTCTTTTCCTTTCATAACATTTTTTTAATCTGAACTACAACACCCCCTCCCCAGACCAAGTTAGATTTTAGCAGTGTTTGTTTAATGGCAGTCATTTGCCTGTTTGCAAAGCCTTTGTTATTTTGCAATCATGAATAATTATTATCTGACAGAAAAAGCTTACTACAGTTCTGCTCTATAAAGCCAAAAGGCAGTAACGGCTTACTTTAAAAGTAAGCAGTTACCGCCTTTTGGATTTGCACAGCAGAATAATTACAGCATGAAACAGGCCGACTGCGATCTTTGAACCGTTCACCACTGTTAATAATGCTATACTGGTGCCGTGTTAACAGACATAACTACCTCAATTGAGATGTCATTAGCTATAAATTGCATCAATCAGAACTAGTCAAGCGTTGGTAAATGTTTCTAAACGGTTTCAGTGATAAATGTTACCTTGCAATATGTCTTCTTGCGTTAAAAAAATATGTTAGTAAAAACTTTGTACGGCAGAACAGTTGATTTGAAATCAGCATTTGTTATTCATTTGCACGTGCTTATGGAGGTCACACTACTTTTGCGGGGAAAATCTGCATTTAAGACGACTGTATAATTATAATCACACTGCGCATTGAGTGGATTCAAATGACAAAATACTTCAGTGGTGTGCAACGCAAACAGGCGGTATATATGCTTACTTTACAAGTTAGCATGTTTGCCTTTTGGCTTTGCAGAGTAGATTATATATAGTGGTGTATAGATGAGTGAGTGAAGCAGCTATCACTTCCTCAATTATATCTCATTTCCTTGAAATAATTATTTTCTGTCATTTGATGCTGGAAATTGCGTTAGCTTCAAATGACATCAAATATGTGAAACTGCACCGATAACTGCGGCAAGCACAATAATCCTCACATTGGTACAGTGTTAGCTCAATGCTGTGTAAACATTGAGATAAATCTGTTGTATTTCCCGTGATACTAAATGTGAATCTTACAGACAATCGAGCGTATAAACCCTTAACCCTTTAACCGCCGGTGCCGCGTATATTCTGGTTTTTCATTGTTTATTAGCACATTAAAGGGACTGGCCCAGGCTAAAATCATAAAAAAATCGGTGATTTTATTTTGGCTTCCCAATATGACCATATGATGTCCATAGACTAGAACTGCAAAGGTTGTTTAATTTTTCCTCTGTTCATTCACCAGTGAGACTGGATATTGAGACGAAATTCCCGTATTTCTAATTTTTGACATGGTTGTCAATAATTAGAAATCAGGAATTCTGTCTCTATATCTAGCCTAACTGGTGAATGCGCAGCGGAAAAATTAAACACTTTTGCAGTTTTAGTCTATGGAAATGTTTACATCATATGGTCAAATTATTAAGCTAAAATAAAATCACCGATTTTTTAGCCTGGGCCAGTCCTTTTAAGTACCACATTTTAAATATGTTAAAGATAAAATGTGACATCAACCAGCACGATTTGAAAACAGTTGACCTCCATTTTGTCAAATCTGAATAATTTTTACTCACTTGAAGTTGTGGATCGCGTCAGCGAGACACAACTTCAAGTGGGTGAAAATTAAAATTGAATAATTTGGTCGTTAAAGGGTTAAATAGCTGAAATATTTTGTATAAACCAAGAGAACAAAGGTTTATTTTCAATTTGAAATAATCCTAAATGTCTTGTGTAGCTCTTTCCGCTTCATGTGATTACCTATGTTACGGGCCTATACGCCCATTATAAATATTTTACTCTTTCATCGCGGGGATCAACTTTAAGGCGTCAGAATCTGACGTCTGTAGACGTCAGATCACCACACTGAAAAGGCTAATGCTTATATCTACAATTAAACTTCACATTCATTCACATCACCAGTGATACATGCACGACCCTCTATTACAGTGTAAATAGCAACATCCCAGTAACGAGAACCTATCGCTGATTCAGTCAAGGACCCAAGTATACATAGGATTTATACGGTGCAGCCAGAGTCCTGAAATGGTTGAAGCTGGCAGAAAGTTTCACGCTAATAGTCGTGTAATTTTATCAGCTACACTTGGTGTAAATTATCTTTGAACGCCAGAAGGGGACAGTGACGCAAGCCTTGATCATCGAGATCGTTTATTTTTTCCGCCAAACAAACACGTGCACTTACTGCCAGCCTGCAGCGTTTTTTTATCAAAGGCGGAAAAATCGGTCTATACTCGATTTTGTAGTGGCAAACCTTTCACAGCTGCGGCTCCAAATATCACAATAATTTGCTCGTTTTCACTGAGCATTTAAAATAAGACACAACACAAAATATGTTAACGTAATTTGTCTTCAATTGATATATTTTTTCGCTCGTTTTCACTATGAGTATTTAAAAGGAGACACAACACAAATGTTAACGTAATTTGTCTTCAATTGATATATTTTTCGCTCGTTTTCACTATGAGTATTTAAAAGGAGACACAACACAAATGTTAACGGAATTTGTCTTAAATTCATATTTTTCGCTCGTTTTCACTGAATATTTAAGATAAGACACAACACGTAGGCCTAAACCGCATTGGTCGCTGTATATCAGATTATATACAGGGTATTCTAATGTCCGTATGTAGATAGATACTGTCCCCAGCAATCACTACGCATTGACCCGATGCTGGTTTAACCCTTTACCCGCCGGTGTCGCATATATTTGGGTTTTCATTTTTTATTAGCACATTAAGTACCACATTTGAAACATGTGACAAATATAAAATGTGACATCAATCAGCAATACTTGAAAACAGTTTACCTCCATTTTGCCAAATCTGGCAAATTTTCACTCACTTGAAGTTGTGGATCGCGTCAGCGAGACACAACTTCAAGTGGGTGAAAATTCAAATTGAATAATTTGGCGGTTAAAGGGTTAATGCTGAGCCAACGTCGTAGACCAGCATCGGGTCAACGCATAGTGTTGTCCGAGTCGGTCGTTATCGAGGGGTTGTCGCCCGTGAGAGGGAGCTCGTTGTTTATATAATCGCCGATCCCGCTATGCTCAGGCTGTGCTCTGTTTGCTCTGTCAAATTGTCCACTTGACAGCGTAAACCAACACGACAATCCACTCCGCAAAAGAAACATATTCCCCCAATTCAGAAAAGGAAACGAATTTATAATGTTGGACCAACGCCGTGAGACATTGGCCCTACATTGATGCCACGCTTCTCATTTTCCGGGATTCATGTATAACTTTACCTTCACCTTTATAATAATTTGTGTGTGGTCGATTATGGATCTACAAATTGTATGCGAGAACATAGTATACAAGGACAAATACTACATGTTCTGTTCTGCTACGAGCATTAACCCTTTAGCTGCCAAGTTGTTCAATTGGACTTTTTACCCACTTGAAGTTTTGCCTCGCTGACGCGATCCACAACTTCAAATGCGTGCATTTTTTTAAGATTTGTCAAAACGGAGGTCAGCGATTTTGAAATCTTGCCGTTTGATGTCTCGTTTTATCTTTAACATGAAAAGCTGATATTTATTGTTCTAGGCCTAATAACAAATGGAAAACGAATATAATAACTGATAATCGGGACCGGCGGTTAAAGGGTGACTAATTATTATAGTGTCGTTCGGCTATACGTAGGCATACAATAATTTATTCTGTTATTCATACACTATATACAATACTGTATAAAGATAGAAATGCGACTGTGATAAAAACTAGGCGTCATTAAAAATGAAGGTTTTTTTATTTTTAATTATTTGAGCGCTAACTGTACGACTAATATAGTCGTTTTTAATCTGTTTTTATCAGCAGGTTAAATCACAGTTATAGAACGAAGTGAGTGTTTAAACATCGAGATGTGCAAATGTTTGCTCTCAAAATAGACAAATATGGGTAATTTTCACCCACTTGGAGTTGTGGGTCGCGGTAGCGAGACACAACTTCAAGTGGGTGGAAATTTAAATAATATAACTTAGCTGGATAAGAGTTGATGTGGTAAAATTACTTTTTCTATCATCATGCATCATCTGTTTGATATCCAATTTACACCGTTTCTTAGTTTGTAACACGAGCGGAGAGAGAGCAGTTCACTTTCCTTTTGTATTCCCGGACTGGGGAAACGGAATGTCCGCGCGTTGTAAATCAAGAATCCCGCGCGGCCTAAAAGTAGGATCCGCGTTTGCCGGGTGATTTGCATTTCGCGTTTTTTTCCGGCCCCGCGTGGGACGCGTGGCGAATAAAAAAGGCAGACTAATGCGTGGATATATTTCCCATTTTTTCTGATTATAATTACATCCACTGCAAACGATACGTGGTCTGGTTGCTGTCAGGATCTGCCAGCGTCGGCGCGACGACGGCGCGGCGTCGAAGACGCCGTGCCGCCGTCGAACCGTCGCTGGATCGCGGGGTCGGTCGGCGAGACGTGGCTCGGTTTGCGAGCGAAAAAACCGCGCGACAGGAACGTGGAGACGTGTTTTTAAAACCGTTTTATACGCGACAAAAATGGGCGACGAGTGCCATTTTCTATTTAATGCCGTGCAAGAGTGATATTTCTGCCACCTTCGTGGTGTACGTGAAAATCCCGTGATTCTACTATTTTTTGAGATGATAATACCAAAGCAAACATGTACGTTTTCTCAAATAATTATGTTTGTTATCTTTGTTTGCTTTATATTTTCTCATTTTGCATATCGATACGAAAGCAGAAACATAACCTTAAATGCTACGGTTTTTTATTATTTGAATTGCTCTATGAGCTGATAAGTAGTCTAAAAATATGCTAGTAGTCAAACCAGAAAATGCAAATACTGAAATGCTGCCGTGCAAAGCGAATAGGCAGTATTTGCTTAAGTAAGATATTGCCTTTTGGTTTTAAAGAGCAGAACAACTTCATTTCCATTGTTACAAACAATAACTATAGAAATAGCGAACGCGAAAAAGTTTTTGTTTAAAAATGATGATAATTTTTCTTACCGTAAGTTTACATACCCAGGAAACACGAGGCGCTGGCTCAATGTTGGGCCAGCGTCGTAGACGATGGGCCGACATGAGCTCAACATTGGGCAAACGCCTCGTGTTCGCTGGGATAGGTCTACATGTGCAAGGGTTCTGAAAATATTCTTAAGAAAACAAGGTAAAATACTTTCACAAACATTTCATAAAGCATATTAGCGCAGATGTATCAGCCTATCACATCAAGATAACATTTTAGCAATCAATTTAGTTAATGTGATGTTTTTAACCCTTTCAAGCCCGCATTTACCGTTGTCATATTCATCCATTAGTCGCAATTCCCGACTTGCAAATGAAAAAAGATGTTAGTATTATTTAAACAATTCCACGATAGTTTTCATTCTAAAGCCCCTAGGCGTATGAAATTAAGTCATTCTTTACAGACGTAAAATGACGCGGTCCACGCGCTGAAAGGGTTAAATGGCAGACACCAGTCGCGCTGTCATAATAATAATAGAATTAATCGAATGTAAATTGTACACAACAAAAAGTAAAGAAGCCTACAATAAATCCCAGGCTTTAAATATAAAAAATACATGTTTTAAATACAAATAATTATTGTTAACTAGCTATAGGCTATTTCATAGGCTAAATCTAGATAAATGATGTACATCAAATGAGATAAAATGGATGAGATTTTAGGCCACCTTTGTGCACATATAGGCTAAACTGTGCTAGGAAAACCCCCTGAGGATGGTGAGATGAATGAGATGACACTGCCCTCCGGACACAGAATGATGTACATATAAATGTCGTTATCGTCCTTGTATTGATGCATGCGACACAATATCTCTGCTCTGCAAATCAAAAAGGTAGTAGATGTTTACTTGAAGAGTAAACAGTTACTGCATTTTGGCTTTGCACGGCGGTCTTATTCTGGTGCTATCAAATAATGAGGCACTGACAATAAGTGAATTGACACCGCTGAATATTGCACTGTGCGACATTTCACAGCAATAATGAAACTCATCACTTTTCAAATTATCATATCGCTGAAGCGATAGACATTTCCGTGACATTCTATTTATCAGGTGTTAATTCCAAGGTTTTATATTAAAATGGCATATATGTCCAATCGTTGTGTTGTCTACCATTTGTAATTATTGGTTAGTAGCATCAAGGTCTAACACCTGTGAAGATAGCTTTTAGCGGCCACATTTCAACAATGCTTACTGTTGCTGTGTTCACTATCTATATATCTATCTATAGGTAGATGTGTTCAAAAATTCATCAAATCGTCTAATAGATTTAGCTAAATTTAGCAAGTTAAGTAAAATTAATATTTTACTTACTACATAGAAACTCGTATTCTCTTTTCCCATCTAACCTTCCTGTGATTTATAACTATCTTGTTTGTCTTGTATATACAAATGTGATTGTCTGTTTCACATTACGTTTTGGAGAGCCTCTTGACTAGCGCTAAGAGTGATATTTGGGTCATACAATTGAAATAAATATTTTTACAATTACAAATGGTAGATAGGACATTTTAACTGCTATCCTAGCAAACACAAAACATTTGCATAATATTTGTACAATGTTGGACCAGCGTCGAAGACGTTGGGCCGGCATTGCACAAATGTTATGCAAATGTCTTGTGTTTGCTCGGATGAGACGATGGACTGGTATGCATTTCAACTTCTAAACAGCTAAACACGACCTTAGCCGTTATTGGAAATGACATGTGTGTTTAGACATCAATATTTGCAAATGTTTGGTCTCAAATTGAACAAATATTTGTAAAATTCAAGTGGGTGAAACCTTAAATTATTTGATTTCGCGGTTTAAGCATTGGCAATGTATTTGTGTATTTATACTGCTGGGATGATAATTATATCTCACCGTTTTAGGTCATATACATAGGGAATCTGACGCTGACATATTTTTGTATAAACCATGGAGACCAGATGGTTTTTTCAATTTGACATCAGTATGAATGTCTTAATCTGCTCTTTTCGCTTCATTTGAATACCTATGGTAAGGATCTACGGCCATTATAAATAATAATATAATTCTTTCAGTGCGACCTTGTTTAGACGTCAGAATCTGACGTCTATTAAGACATCAGATTCTGATGTCTAGAGACGGTTCCCGCACTGAATGGGTAATTAATATTGAAATCTACCACCTAACACTTATAATAACATCACCGGTGATGCACGCAAAACCCTATTATATAGTTCAGTTATTATTTGAAATACAATCTTTAGTTTATATGTTGTGTGCTTCAATCGGTAGATGGCGTGTTCGGGTCGGCAGACGTGCGCAGTTCCGGTCGTCAGCCTGGTTCCGACACAGGAACAACCCTGTGACAGTGACCTGCGCAGTTATCTGCAAGCGATGTACGCATGCGTACCAGGTCAGTGGAGGTAGAACTTCAAGCAATTGTGTTTAAATGACAACTGCATGACGGGTGGGGATACAATCACAATAATATATGTATTTCCATAAAATTCTCTGAAAAATATTTTGGGAGAATATCAATTTTCTTAATGTAATTGCATAAGTATTGTAGGCCTATATTTTATTAAGCACAAGATACCTATTATCTAAACTTTGCGCTATTATTTTGGTCATTTTCACAGTCGCTCAAGCTGATCCGGCCTACTGCAGAAGGGGTGGTCAGCTGCAGGTGACCAATCCCAGTGGCTATCTGTCTGGCCTGATGACGAACACAACAAACTGTGGAAGCATGCTGGTGAGTAGAAGTGAATTTCTATCTGTATTTGGGATAGTGTGAAACAATCTTTTTAATGTTAACCCTTTGACCGCCAGTCAAAAATATGACCATTCGAATCTCTTCTTAACCACTTCAATTAACCCCTACCCGGCTATTCACAACTATAACATAAATAAATAAAATAAATGGGGTTTAAGGCCACCTTTGTGCACATATTGGCTAAACTGGGCCAGAAGTACCTTTTGAGGATGGTGAGATGAATGAGATGACACTGCCCTCCAGACACAGGGATTTGAAATTCGAGCCCTGGAGGTCTGAGGCCGAGCAAGCCACCTCTCGATCACGGGAGCTCCCCACAATATTAAATCTTCACGACTGAGCGGGAAAGGAGCATTTTGTTTCTTTGAAGCTTGAAGGCCAGAGTGTAGTTCGACCCGCGATCTCCGACTTTCCAAGCAGACAGCCTTAACCACTGTACCAGGGCCCCCGCCCACAACACAACTATAACCATTCAAATATTTTTGAACCTCTTCAATACACCCCTAGCCTGCTATTCACAACTACACCCATTTTAAATTCGTGTTATTATTCGCTCGTATCACTTTTAATGAGTGATGGCTGAGAGGTGTGTTTAAACAATATCTTCAAATGTTTGGTCTCAAATTAAATCAATATCAGCAAATTGTATCCACTTCAAGACTTAGTTGTGTGTTGGGTAGCGAGAAACAATTTAAGTGGATAAAGAATAAATTATATAGCATAGCATGTAGGCCTAAACGGAAAACTTTTTTTCAACGAGGTTGGATGCGTCTCAAATTAGCGGTATTCGAAAATAACTAGCCCTTAAATGTATTTGTTTACGCAAGTGAAGCTCAATCGGGTGAAATGTCAAATAAAAATGTAAAACCGTTTTGGCATAAGCCTATTTTCTTTAATTCAGGTATGTGATTAGCACTTTATTAAGGTGGAACATCTCTTGAATCATTATTGTATTGGATAATAATTAAACACATTTGCGCATCTGAGGATAAAGGAATCATAGAAAGTGCCTTAACATGAGACCATCGCCATGGTAACAATTAATGTGATTTTTCTTTTTTAGAGTCCATGGCTGATCCTGGCTAAACCTGGACAGATGATCAGACTGAGACTTCTGGATTATGATCCGGCGTCCCCGCGAAACAGCGCGGGAATGAGGAACTGTCAAGTGAAAGCTGTTTTCAGGTAACCATGGTAGCTGAGGCAATGAATACATTCAGGGGCGAGTTTTAAGTACGCATCGCATCCTCAGATACAAATGAAAAGAGTTTTTTAGATTTGCGAGATTTAACGAGTTGGTCAGGGTGCTCGTAGCCTCCCTATACATGTTAAAGAAGGAGACAAACGAGGAAAGTCAACAAGTTTTTTCATTTTCTCAAGCGGCAAAAATTAGGTCACGGGGAGCTAGGAAAAAAATGTACCCAAAACGGGACCAAGAACGGCGACCATGGGGGGATTTATCAAGCGTAAAAGTAACGAGCTCCTATAAAATTTTCGTGACCTGCCACTTACGAGAATGTAAAAAAGCTCGTTGACTTTCCTCAATTATCTCCCTTTTAACAGGGATGATACGAGCAATCTGACCCACTAGTTCAACGTTTTGCAATCCCCGTAAGCTAACGAGTTTTTGTCAGCGAGAATGTTAGAAAAACGGGCCCCGCGATGCTTTCAGCTCAATAACTAAATAATGTGGAATACCTTATATTCAAATGGTTATTTTTTTGTATTATTATTTTAGAGCCCACAGAAATAAATTACAACATGTATGCCTCCTATAATGGTAATAATATAATGTGACATTCACTTACCAATATAAATATTCTCACCATCGGTTCTGAATCACTATGGCGCTTGGAGATTTGATGTGAATATATTGTCGTCTCGGAGCTAAAGGGTCCTATGTCACCGACCCAGTAAACGCGAGAAATTGAACCAATGATGGGCTAATGTAGGTCTAGCGGCGCAGACGGTAGGCCAACATTAGCCCATGAATGGTTCAACATCGCGTTTTAGCTGGGGAGATGACTAATCTATAAATAATGTTTTGCTAATGTTTTTGTTTTTCCTGCGAAGTGAGTGTGAGCCACTTTTTTATCGCACGTACCCCATCGTATTGTTTTAATGTACATTGCTTCAACATCTTGTACTGCTGGACCATCTTGTCTAGCCAAGGCTAGACCATTACGCAGAGCGTAGCACAAGAATTGCCACCGCAACTCACTTGATAGTTGAAGATGTTCCGGATATATGAAGCAGCTTTAAACCTTACAAAGCTGAAATATTTTTGTTTAAATAATGGAGACAAAATGTTTATTTGAAATCATCTCAGATGTCTTAGTTGGCTCTTTCCGCTACATTTGAATTCCTATGTCATGGGTCTACAGCCATTATAAATATTTCAATTCTTCCAGTCCGGGGACCGTCTTTATACGTCAGAATCTGACGTCTACAGACATCAGATTCTGACGTATAAAGACGGTCCCCGCGCTGAAAGGGTTGATAATCCAGCAAATGACAATGAAAAATAACCTACTATTTGTTTGTTTCAGGGACTCGTTGGGCTCGCGCAAGGAGACGGTGTGCAGCGAGGGCCCGGGTCGGGAGCAGGAATTTGTTTTCAATACGAACGCCGTGGAGGTTCGCATGGTGGTCCGCAAAGACGAAACCTCCAAGTACTTTCTAGTCGAATACGAAGGTGTGTATTGTCTTCTTCCTCCACATATACGTATCATATATTGTGTACGTGTTTCGTTCCCCTGTAGCTAAAGGGTGCTGTCTGCCACTGAAATGAGTGCAGACAGAACGCTACAGCTCCGAGGGGATAAAAAACAAAAATAGACATCTCATACATGTATATATCGTAGATAAAAATAGCAGACGACGGGGATTTATGGCAACAATCTTATGAATACAAGCTTATATATTTGTATGAATCTCTTGATAAATTTGTGATTTCTTCTGAAAATCCATTGTTTTGTGTGGAACATTATATTGCCTTTTTTTCTAGTCATTACTACGGTCAGATCACATTGGGGAGAGATAATAGATTTAGTTCCCCACCTCTACCCCTTGGGCAAAGGGGGGGGGGGGGCAGGCTATTTCAATACAAAAACCATATAGCATGGCTCTTCAGTATAGCCTACACACTTGTGTATCAAAATAAATAAAAATATCTAAAGTGGGGTGGCCCCTTTGCCTAATGCGCTGGCCCCCTTTGCCCAAGCTATTGGGCGAAGGGGGCCAATGTGAGAGCAAATTTATTTGGCTTGTAATTAAAATGAGGTATCCTTGAAACACTAAGTGTGTCTGCTATATGTATCTACATTGCATAGCCTACATAGAACAGTCATTGGTTTTGAAATAGTTCGAATATTCTCCTAAATACCATAGAAACGTTAACCTTTAGCCGCCCTTCCCCTACACTTTAGCAATGATATACTGCATGGTCATCTTTGTAAGTGGTCTGGGTATTTTTTAATATTTAGAATAGAAGCTTTGATGAACATTGCTGATACAATGTTAGGCAAGTGTCGCAGAGGCTGGCCTTCACATCTTAAACCTTACAGCGCGGGTGACCGTCTAAACGTCTAAAGTCGATCCACGCTAAAAGAGTAAAACATTTATAATGGCCATAGACCCATAACATAGGTATTCAAATGAATCGGAAAGAGCTAACTATGCCATTTATGGTGATTTCAAATTGTAGAAAAACCTTTGGTCTCCATGGTTCATGCAAAAATATTTCAGTTCCGGACTAAATCACACAATTTTAATTTTCAACGGGTCTGGTATACACAGAGCTCTGTGTAGCCTGTTCCAACCAGACACAGACGGCACGCGTGTATCCAAATGCCGACAGTTCTCCCAGCAAGGACGAGAACTTGACCCGATGTTGTTTCAATGTTGGTCCAGCGCCGTTGGGGTGGGCCAATATTGAAACAACAATAGTTCAAAACCTCGTGTTTGCTGGGCTCCACACAGGTGTTTGTCTACACCCAACCCTCCCCCTCCATAATATTCTCGCCAGCCGATCAGGGTACTTTTAGCAAGACAGCCGGCCAATCACAAGCTTACTACAATACTTGAAATTGAGAGTGGGGGTATGATGTCATCCATCTGCAAATTTTAACATGCGAAGTAGCAGTGTCTACGGCGGGCAGTGTACGGGTCTGGTTAATAAACATTGATGTATTTTTTAATCTCTTGATTAAAATTACTGAAAAATATCATATAATTGCACAATTCTATAGAAGTATAGATGATTCTTTTAGATCTTATTTCTTCGTCAGCTTATGCTGGTACATGCTTAGCAAGGGAAACTCATGTTCCACCACATAAGCTCGTACATAATTATTATATAAAACTTAAATTAAAGTGATTGCTTTGTCACACGAAGTATTAATGGCACGAATTTTGGATAGATTGACTTTTAATCTAAAGTGTCAATAAATTCCCTGACGTTATATAAATGAATTGGCAATGAGATCAGGTCACGTTTTGCGATACCACACCACGGGAAAGAACGGAGCGTCAACCAATGTTTGTTAAATGATGGTTTACCGTCTGCGACGCCGGCCCAGCATTCAGCGTACCATATGTTTGCAGGGTCGACAGATTGCGGTCGATTGACACTAATATATTTGCTGTGATGCATTAGATCGTGTGGTCGCGCAATTCTGCCCTGGAAGGCAAAATAGAGTAACAGCTTATTTGTCAAGTAAGCAGTTACTGCATTTTGCCGTTACATTGCAGTATTCAACAGCTGTGACGAGTCTGGTGCTTGCGAATATCATGACCTAGATCTCAACGACCTGATTGGTCATTCATTATTGAAAAAAGTTAGGCCTCCTATGTAATAATAATTTTTCCGCTACCGATCGAAAACACGATCAGAGTGTGAATAATAACACTTTAATCGCCGGTCCCGATTATGTTCGGTTTTTCATTTTTGTATCAGCATATTAAATACCACATTTTGAACTAATTGTTAACATAAAACGTGACATCAATCAGGAAGATTTAAAAATAGTTAACTTCTATTTTGTGAAATCTGAATAATTTTAACTCACTTGAAGTTGTGGATTGGGTTAGCTTCAAGTGGTAAAACGGGGCCCAGGGCCCGTATTCTCGTACAAGTTACGATATATCGTAGGCTTCTGATTGGTCGAGATGACCATCTCGACCAATCAGAAGCCTACGATATATCGTAACTTGTACGAGAATACGGCCCCTCCCTGCAGCTTATGTGAGTCACCGACGAAACAAACGAGCAATCGCGGACGGTGACAACACGATCCCATAACCAGCGAGTACGATATACATTGGTCTGATGTTGGATGAACGTAGGGCCAGCGTTTATCCAACATCAGATCACTGTCTCGTATTGGCTGGTTTTAGAAAAGATATGGAAGAATGTAGTCAAATATTGAATGTGTATAAGTTCTAAGAAGGATTGACAAGATAATGATCAATACATTTTATTAAAATATCAATGAGGATTTTAATCCCATTTGAATTCGAATTAAGTGGAGTGGCCATTAGTCTCATTACCTTTCCACGCAATTAAGTGCGATTATTTTCCGCTGGGAGCTCATTATCATTCAGAAAAAAGTTGCATAATAGCTCAATTTCACACAGGCAAATAGCATTGTAACACGTCTAATTCGAATTTGGCTTTAATTGCAGCAATCGGATGCCCGGATTTAACGCCGCCTACCGAAGGCTGGGTACAACGCAGCGCTGACGTTATACAGATGGGGTGTAACAACAGCGATTTAAAATGGCGGATGGAGTGCGACGGACAAAAATGGATTGGCAACAGAAGGAACTGTACAAAAGGTGAGTGTGCTTTGGAGAATGTTATTTTTTAAAGTCTTAACCCTTTAAGCCCTCACGATGCATTAAAGCATTATTTTACATCATTGAAAACATATTTGATTTTCTCACAACTAAGGGTTTTAGAAGGCAAATTCCGATGAAACTGTTCTACGAATACATGGTAATTTCCATTAATTTATCACCCACTTCCAGTCACCTTCACCCACTACAAGTCGAGAATTGCGGCAGCGCCTTTTTTTTTACTGACTGTGACTAACGTAATAAAATACATTTTGCGACATCGTTGAAACTGTTAAGACAAGTTCAATGTTCCCGTTATTTATTGGCATTTGAATGTCAAATTCTAATCTCTAAGGTGCCAAATTATTTGGCCGAGTTCACCAACATGTCACAGCCAATCAGCGACCTTAAGACAACCTTATCCTAAAGCTCATAACATCTGGTCCCACTGTCCCTGACGAGTGCAGGACAATATTGACGATCACACATCACACAACTTTCGAGTAGCTGTTTAACCTTTTCAGTCCTGAATTTCCCATTGTCACCTTCATCCCTACAAGCCGCGAATTATGGTTATACATAATTAGAAAAAGAACAGTTTTATTATTTAATTAGTTTTATCATTATTATTATATATCATATATTATATATTATTATTATCATGATTATACTGAAGCAATCATTTTTAATTTTGTTCCAACAATAGATTGTCAATTAGAATTTGGTGTACGAAAAGACCACACTTATTCTTTGTTGACATCGCGCCACATAACCATGGAAACCTCTGAAAAGTGATACTAGTATATAAAATATTTCTGAATTTTGCGGGAGGGATCGCCTCTACGTTATTTTGATCTGCCTTGTGCATACATTGTGCACACATTCCGCGTAAAGCTAAACTGAAGGTATAGTGTCACTAGTCTGTACACAAAGGCAAGGGATGGACAATCTAAACAATTAGGCCGTGGGAGTAAAAGAGGCAGTTTTGTCTGGAAAATAACGAGGAAAAACACTTTTCTCCCAAACCGGACAACGCGGTGGACACAATGTGCGCATTCAAACAACTTAAAAAAACTCATTTGATCATTCCACGCCCGAGCAGAGTGCCTTTTAGAACCATTTGTGAGAAGTGGAACGTACGTGCAAAAACTTGCGATGAGCTGGAGAGAGCCCCGCACAATGGGGGTATTTTCCACCCAGCTATAAGAAGTACGTTCGCGCTTTAACCCTTTCCCCGCGAAATTATTCAATCTAAATTTTCACCTACTTGAAGCTGTGTCTCGCTGACGCGAACCACAACTTCAAGTGAGTGAAAATTATTCAGATTTGACAAAATGGAGGTCAACTGTTTTCAAATAGTGCTGATTGATGCACATGTCACATCTTTAACATGTTTAAAATGTGGTACTTAATGTGCCAATAAAAAATGAAAACCCGAATATATGCGGCACCGACGGTTAAAGGGTTAACTCTCACAGAGTATGACGACTGTAGACATCAGATTCTGACGTCTAAAGTCAATCCCCGCACTGACTGTAAGAGTAAACATATTTCGTATGGCCGTAGACCTATATCCTATAAGTATTCAAATGAAGCGGAATGAGCTAACTGAGTCATTTCTGAAGATCTGAATTTGAAAAAACCCTATGGTTCCCATGGTTCATACACAAATAACGCAGAGATATTATACTCGCGGTTTGTTCTTCCATTTTGAAGCTGGAATCGCTGACTCAATTTACAGCTTTAAGCGGAAGAAAATAGTTTTAGTTACAGAAACTGAGCATCACTGAGAATTGAGAATTCATGTTTTCTTTCTCATGAAATAATTCGTCACCTTAGTGTTAAAAGGGTGTAGCCACCACTTGAGGTGGCAGTTACACCCTTTCAGCACTAGGATTGTGTTACACAACACACCACGACAAAAAGAAACATTAACTATAAATCATTTGACGAGCTTTCGTAATGTCACTGCATTTTATAACTGCAGATGTAATATTAGGCCTACACATATAATGTCAAAGTATACTATATAGTATACTATATACAATATGCTATATGCTAGTGGTTAGCACCGCTGCCTTTCACGCTAGAGTTCGGTGTTCGCTTCCCGGTCTCGGCAGTTTGAAAGAAACACAATGTTTTTTAAAATCCACTTGTAAAACTCAGTATTGTGGGGAGCCTCCGTGACCGAGAGGTAGCGTGCTCGGCCTCAGACCTTCAGGGTTTGAATTTCGGCTCCTGTGTTTGGAGGGCAGTGTCATCTCACTCATCTCACCATCCTCAGGAGGTTCTCCTTGCCCAATTTAGCCTGTATGTGCACAAAAGTGGCCTAAAACCCGATTCATTTTATTTTTTACTATATTATGCTATATGTGTGCATTTCTATTTATGGATGCATTAAACGAATCTGGATCAAGGATGTACATAAATATATGGGGGAGGCGTTTAAATGTATATAGGCATTTCAGTTCAAAGCCAAAAGGCAATAACTGCTCACTTTTAATGTAAGGAGTTACTGCTTGGTTTTGCAGGTCAGCGCGGGGAATGTCTTTAAACGTCTATAGGGCGGGGGCCCTATGGTAGTGGTTAGCACCGCTGCCTTGCACGCTAGAGCTCGGGGTTCGTTTCCCGATCTCGGCGGTTTGAAAGAAACAAAAATGTTTCTTCCCCATCCACGTGTGAAAGTCAGTATTGTGGGGAGCCTCCGTGACCGAGAGGTATCGTGCTCGACCTCAGACCTCCAGGGTTTGAATTTCGAATCCTGTGTCTGGAGGACAGTGTCATCTCAATCTTCTCACCATCCTTAGGAGGTTCTCCTGGCCCAGTTTAGCCTATATGTGCACAAAGGTGGCCTAAAGCTCGATTCATTTCATTTCATTTCAGGAGGTTCTCCTGGCCCAATTTAGCCTGTATGTGCACAAAAGTGGCCTAAGCCGTATAAGCATAGCCACTGATAACATAGGTATGCAAATGAAGCGGAAAGAGCTAACTAAGACATTTATGATCATTTAAAAACACCTTTGGTCTCCATGGTTTACACAAAAATGATATTCAGAGTTGTAAGGGTTAAACCTGAAGAAAGCCCGAAGCCGGGACTATGACATACTCTTATTTCTAATGACTTCAAAGGTTCTTTAGAGTACACAGTACCATAGGCAGCATTGCACACTCCAGGCATTTGAACAGTTTGGAGCACTATCTATGTACAACCACGGTTACAAATATCCGTCCCGACCGGCATTCGAACATGGTACCCCAAGGTTACAAGCCCCAGTTAATACGAATTAGCCATCGGGGCCGGCCATCATGCCCTGGTCCTAGATGTTAATAATATTGTTTCTTGTAGCTTCTATCTGCAACAAATTTCAATATTAATTGCATTGCATCATTATAGCTGAATACATTTGGTTATACAAAGACAATCTTCAATTTAGGGGCAATCTAATAATTATAGATTGATAGTAATTATCAAGTATCCATTAATGAATTATTGTATTAATTACAGCCCTACAAATATGTGGTGTTAGCTCGTCACCTTAGTGGTGGAAGGGTGAAACTACCACTTTGTAAAGTGGCAGTTACACCCTTTCAGCACTGAGGGTGCTAACTAGTACAATGTACACGATATTGGAGACTGAAGAAGGATGCTGAGTCCAGTAAAATAAACAGTTATCTGAGCGTCACATCAATGCTGTCCCAATGCCTGATCAATGTTGGGACAACGTCATAGACGGTGGCCCAACATAGAGTAAACGCTGGCTAATCCGCTGTGTTATTCGGGATGTCGCCGTTGACAGTCACTGCTGCTATCAAAATGAAAATACGGTTGAGCTCAGGGATTTGTGGTCCCAGATAACTACCCGTGTCAGGATAGGTTGCAACCCTTTAAGGCCCAGAGTGACGATATGGATCAACAATGAGAGACAACGTTTGATGCACCAGGGGCCTAAATATAGCCATACAAATTGATTCATTGTTTTCTAATCATGAAATCGTTTATTCAACTGGAGCGAGTCTGTATTGCTTTGATTTCGTGATTTTAAAGACCATCAATTTATTTGGTTTTCCATGACACGCCACAACAGATGGCCGTGCGCCCTGGAGCACAGAGTGTCGCGGGATACCCGGTCAATAGTCCGCCGCTGGCAGGTAATGGGTTTGAATCACGAGCCGTAATTTAGGGGGATTTCTCAACGTCAATAGCTGAAAAAACCGGCCAGACAACTGAGCGATAAAATGCGCGATATTCCGGCTTCACCCTTTAACCGCCGGTGTCGCATATATTCGCATTTCCACTTTTTATTAGCACGTTAAGTACCACCTTTTAAACGTGTTAAAGATACAATATGACATCAATCAGCAATATTTGAAAACAGTTGACCTCCATTTTGTCAAATCTGAATCATTTTCACTCACTTGAAGTTGTGGATCGCGTCAGCGAGACACAATTTCAAGTGGGTGAAAATGCGGATTGAATAATTTGGCGGTTAAAGGGTTAACCCTTACAACGCTGAATATTTTTGTATAAACCATGGAGACCAAAATGTGTTTTGTTCAATTTGAAATCATCATAAATGTCTTAGATAGCTCTTTCCGCTTTTTTTGAATACCTATGTCATGGGTCTACGGTCAATATAATGTTTAATTCTTTCAGTGCGGGGACATTCTTTAGACGTCAGAATCTGACGTTTGTAGACGTCAGATTCCTCTTTTAAAGTAAGCAGTTTGCCTTTTAGTTTCGCAAGTCAGCATACCATTCAACAGGAGAAAAATATGTTCAATGTCACTCATTGTATCAAGGAACCCCCTTGATTGTATGCACAGTAAGGAGTGGTTGCAACGGCATCGCCATCGACGTGGTCGTCCTAAACAATCAAAGAACAGAACGATATCTATAATAATCCATAATTATACAGTACTAGGTTAGGCCTGTAGTGGCCCAACGTTGTCTAAAGGATGGGCTTTGTCGCCATGGACTATTCCCTTTCCTGACTAATTAGCAATATTCCACAAAAGAAAATTATCCCCAATATATGTGGAATTTTGCTTTGAAATTTCGACTTATTTTCATTTTTTTGGCTTTAAATAATAATATAAAACCTCACGGGAGCAACGCCATTCCTGTCGGGATATGTGAACATGGTCAAGGTATATATTATCTATATTATATAAGTTATCGATGTCAAATTCATTCAGGGCACTTAACTCGATCTTTGTATCCCCAGAGTGAAAATATGATATTTAATTGATAGGCTAAGGAATTACATGCAGATATCATAGCCTTGTAAGTTAACATCGACGCGAAGACAAAATAAAAACTATTCCCAGAAATAACAAGTGTCGTGCTGTGTCAACAAGTCAAGTCCGCTGAAATAAATTCACGCGAAGAAAATAATATTATAAAAAAGTTTTCCGAGAGATGACTGTGGTAGCGAAAGGGTGGGTCCTGATGCGTTGACTTGAGCGGACATTTGTCAAGCGGCCGCTCCCCCCCTCCCCTCGGCGCTGGCGGCAAGCTCAATGAATACGAGATGAGCTCCGGCTTACTCTCCCGTTCACCTGTGCTTTAATGTTCACGGTGCTGGCCCGATTCTGGGCGACCATTTCAGATGTTGGTCCAACGTTGAAAAAACCGTCTTATCCAAAATACTCGTCTATTGAGCGAACATTGGTTAAATGCTGGGCCACCATTATAAACGTTGGCCCACTGGTAAAATACCATGTTATCCAATATACTTATCCGTTAGCGAGCGTTCGGGTTGATGTTGGTGCAGCGTTGCAGACGCTGGTCCAACGCTCGCTTAACACATGCTTAAGGATCCATGTTTCTCCGCCATCACAGTGACTTTTTGTAATCTAGTTAGCCAGCCACCGCGAGTGATTTTTTTATTCCGTAAATGCCACAAACCCTTTTGGCGTACACCTCCGGCCTCGAACAAGAGAATCTCGTGTCGCTGAGCGAGTCTGCTGCAGGACGTCTGGATGTGAACGCTATCACGAGCACGGCCCGATCCAGAACGATCCGAAGCGGCGACAAGGCATTGCGAACTATTAAATAAATATGACACTTAAAATTACGTCTATACACAGACAGAAAGTTGACTTACTTATAATATAACACTCAGAATTTAGAAGAGTAAAATGACTTAATCAAGAAGTTATAATAGAAACACATTTCGTTCGCATGACGACAATATTGAAAAAAACCCCATTAGATTAAGATGCACCTGTTCAATGTTTGCACTCCGGCATCGTACTGATCAGTGATTTACAATCAGTTTGTGACGCTAAAAAACGTATTTTCATCTCTTCTAAGAAGTTTATAGGGTCACGTTAAGAAATATATACAATTTTCAATTCCAATAGAGCAGGCATGATAACTATATATACGGCCGCCATTTTATCTGAATTTCTCGCGTCTATAAACAATTAGCATCTGTATCTGTATCTGTATTTGTATATTACGTGGCAGTACGCACTATTGTGCTATAGCGCCACGGGAGTAACTTAGTAAGGCCTGTTATTATTCATGATATCATTCATAGCCTTATGTGATTTACGTGGTTCTCTGAGCCCCACGACACGACATCGCTGCACGATGTCCTAAGGTACACGGCACCTGGCAGTCCCAGGCGGTCACCCATCCAATTATGAACCGGGCGCGACGTTGCTTAACTTCAGTGATCAAGCCGACACCGATGAGACAACGCCGTATTCCGTATAACAGAAGAATATCTAATACATCCTTAACTATACAGTACTAGGTTAGGCCTGTAGTGGCCCAATGTTGTCTTAATGATGGGCTCTGTCGCCATGGACTATTCCCTTTCGAATTCTTGACTAATTAGCAATATTCCACAAAAGGAACTAGATAATTATCCAGATCTCTGTCTGGAAACACAGTGCCGAACAGGCATCCCGCCCACCTGTCGGCCAAATTGATAAATATTTATCAATAATTAAGTGGACGGCGAAGAAACAATGTTAAATTAAAAAAAGTACGAAAAACGGCTGAGCGAGCTCCAAATTCTGGTGTGACAGGCGGTATAGTGCTCAACACCAGGGCACCCGTCCGTAAGCATGCCTATAATTAGCATGATTAGACATTGGCCTAATTAATGGCGTTTAAGTACTGACGGGTATCCCAAACTGGCAAAATCAATCGTTGTTTTTCAGGCAGACCGCCAAGCCCAAAAGTCAGTAACTGCTTACTTCTTCAAGTAAACGGTTACTACCTTTTGGCTCTGCAGAGCGGTATGCTGTCCTCCCTCACAAATGAGATTGAGCGACTTGAAGATTAAAGGGGTTATCCCTGTTTTTCCTTCTCAAGCCGTCTGGATCACCTTCAGGTTTTCGCGTCTACATCACGCCATGTCCCCGTGCCGTCTGCCGCCAGTGGCCCAACGACGGCGCGGGGTCGCGCCAACGGTGGCGCGACCCCACGCCGTCGCTGGGCCACTGACGGCGCGGTAACGACACTCGCGGGAGTAAAAAAAGGAGTTTGGAGCTCCCGAGTTTCCTCAGCGCGTCGTAAATCAGTATGCGGGGGGTCGTGGCCACCCTGAACCCTGATATTAAGGTTTACTGGTTGTTTTTCTTGCGGTTCAAAGGTCAAATTGAGAGGGCGATCCTTCCTGCAACACTTGGACTTTTACTTGCAAATATAGTAGATCATCTCACCATCCTCAGGAGGTTCTCCCGGCCCAGTTTAGTCTATGTGTGCACAAAAAAGGTCTAAAGCCCGATTTATTTCGTATTTGCAGATATATAAAATTAAAAATGGCATTCATCCACGTGATTTTCTTGCAGATCAGATTGCTTTCCAACACAACACCGATTCCACCTATAACCCGTGCGGTGTGGTATTTAGATAAAATTTCGATTAAAACTCGGTTATAATTATATTCCGTGCCGAATTACATCCCCGCTGGACTTCTCAACTTTACCTGTGCACGAAACAGCAATATCTTTGAATGTGAGAGGTTAATCAATTTGATTCCGTTTTCAAATGCAAATGTTTTCAACTTTTTGACCAGAGAGTTATGCTCAGAATGCATTGATTTTAGCCACGGGCCAGCACTTCAAATGGGGTAACTATAGTCAAATTGACATTAAGTTCATCAACCAAGATTTATTAATTTCGCGGATTTCACAGTCAATTCTCAATCAATTGCCATATAATTTTACACACACTATGTTCCATTTATGTCGTCACTACCTTAAAAATTTCGCGAAGCTTAGATAAATATTTGAGACGTTAGACCATTTGACATGTAATAAAATTCTGCGACGAAGCTAATAGGTTTATAGAGGGCAACACTTTTATTTATTTACAACATGTTAAATGGTCTAACTTCCTAAATACTTATCAAAACTTCGCGAAACGTTCAAGGTAGTCATGACATGACTGGAAAATAGTGGGTGTGTGTAAAATTTCATGGAAATTGGTTGAGAATTGACTGAGAAATCGGCGAAATTCTTTCACCACGGTTATTGTGAATCCGACTATAGTCCATTTGTTTAACATGCGCGGCATCAGTGTAATTCATCACAAAAGGAGGCCACATCTGGGATAAATATTATATTTGAGTATTTTATACTTGCGTATTTTCCAAAATCTGATCTTGCCTCGAGGTGGCAATTGCGACAAAAATTCACACATCAAGGTGAATTAAAATTAGACTCAATAGCTGCATGGGTTCTGGGACGTTAACCCTACAGAGCTGTACAATTTAAATTTGTACCCATGTGAAATTGTGTCTCGCTACCGCGACCCACAACTTTAAGTGGGTGACAATGACTTACAAATTTCAAAAGATGCTATAAACGGAAGACAGCAATTTGCTGTGCTTATCTGTTGTTTTTGAATCATAGAATACTCTTGATTATTATATCACAAATCACACAAATTACACGAACTGAAATTGCCACGCTAATAAAAACGGGGTTAACATTGATTAAAGTCGTGATTAGCGCTCCGGGGGTTACGATCTCCGCACCCCCACCCCCCCCGGTCGCGGATCGATCCGTACGCGGACGCGGATGCGGACGTCTGCGGGCATCAAACTGTCCGGGATACGTCCAAGGGATCAGTGTAGTTTAATGGGACGCGCTGAGCAATCCGCCCGGGCGATATTAGGGGCTTACTGCTCGTGTTAAAATAAAGATCTATGTGGAAATGGCCATCCGCAGGTCGTACGGGTTGTATACATAAACAGGGGCACCCAACGTTGTTTCAATGCTGGGCCACCGTCGCAGTGGCCTAACATTTAAAAAACATTGGTTGATGTGATATTTGAGACAATCCGCGGGTCGCACATGTTGTATACGTTAACGGGAACACGTGACGTTGACACAGTTTTGTTTAAATGTTGGGCCATCGTGGCAGACGATGACCCTGCATTGAAACAACACCAGGTCGATTCCTCGTGTATTAATTCGCGCAAAATTAGACCACTAATCGCTGTAAAAATCATTCTTTTTTGTATAAAAATCCGAGTGGGAAAATTGCTCGTAAATTAATTCAATCGATTCCTGAGCATAATTTATTCATTGCGTAATTTTGTCCTGTTAATTTGTCAAACACACCCCTACCCTTATTTTTACATTTTTGTGCACGTACTCGTTAAGACCCTTTGAACATTCATAAAATTAATAACTCCCCTGGTATATTATCACACCACAATTCCAGATCCAAATTTACAGCCAATCTAAAAACAGTTTGAGCCAAAGAAACCCATGATTTGGCAAACCTGTTCAAGATTCAACGACCAAACCTTCATGCAGGCAGGTTTGGTCAATCCGGTTCTAGTTCGGACTGATATTGTGAGAAACAAATGCTCTGGCTTGGTAAACCGGTTGAGGATCGGTACAAATAGGAACAGAGCCTAACAAATGCAGTATTTATGTATGCTTACTTTGCATGTAAACAGATACTGCCCTTTTCCTTTGCAAAGCAATAGGCCCAAACGATACAATCATCAATCTAGGATGATACTAGAATGTGTGGAACATGTTCTAATTTGACACAGATTTATTATGGGGGGTTCATGTGATCATTTTGAAAAATAAACCTTAAGCCGCTAAATTAAAAAAATTGAATTTCTTGAAGTTTTGTCTCGCTACCACGACCCACAACTTCAAGTGGGCGAAAATTACTCATATATATTTGTCTAATTTGATACCAAAAATTTGCAAATTTTGATGTTTAAACACATAAGTGCGATTTGAACGGCCAATAAAGCGTATTAAAACGACTTTTCTTGCGCTTAGCGATAAAAGGGTTCAGATATACATGATATACATGTAGAAGGTTTACATATTTGTCGTTGATATCTACCTAATGCAACTCAGCTTTCCGGTCTTAACCCTTTCAGCGCGAGGATCGACTTTAGACGTCAGGATCTGACGTCTGTAGACGTCAGATTCTGACAACTAAAGTCGATCTCCGCATTGAAAGAGTAAAATATGTATAACTAAATGTGACATTAATTTTATGATGATTTCAAATTGAAAAACCCGTTTGGTCTCCATGGTTTATATGCAAATATATTTCAGCGTTTTTAGGGTTAAAGGGTTACGTCTCCACCCGATTCATTACGGGTCATCACTGGTGACCACTGGTCATCAGAGTGAATTATAGGTGTCCAGTTGACCCCAACAATCAATCAATATCAGAAGTGACCCATGTAGCAATACAAATGACACCCACTGACTTCTCAGCAATCACGAGACATCCGCCCAATGTTGGTTCAATGCTGGGCAACCGTCGTAGACGGTGGACCAACATTGAACCAACATTGGGTCAGTCACTCGTGTTTGCTGGGATATAGATAACAACACTGCCATACAAAATCAAAATGCAGTAACTTTTCACGCGAAATGAAAGCAATTACTGCAAAACAGAATACTGGCTGCAATAACTCAAGACTCCCCGACCCATTGTTGAACGTGTCAAGATATTAATAAAATTTGAGAAAAACGAACTCAAAACCATTCGATATTGTTTTTGTCCAGGAATTGTATTTGTCCATATTTGTTAGCAATTTCCATGTAATAAAAGAGTAGCCTATGTTTTTAGGGGAAATATTTTTGAAAATATCTGTACATTGTTTGACCCTTTAACCGCAAAATTATTCAATCTGAATTTTCACCCACTTAAAGTTGTGTCTCGCTGACGCGATTCACAACTTCAAGTGAGTGAAAATTATTCAGATTTGACAAAATGGAGGTCAACTTTTTTTCAAATATTGCTGATTGACGTCACATTTTATCTTTAGCATGTTTTTAAAGGTGGTACTCATTGTGCTAATAAAAAATAAAACTCGAATATATGCGGCACCGGCGGTTAAAGGGTTAATATAATTATCTATCGTTGATGGGTTACACATTTTAAAGCAAATGATAAAATGAAATAAAACAGCAGTTCACTCCTCTAGGTGAATGAAAATTACATTATTCCAACGTGTAATATAGAAAATGATGTACTATAAGAAATCCGATTACAAATATGCCAAGTGGTACATAAAAGCAACAATGGAATTTAAAGGGTTAAAAAAAATGTGGATCGTGCTATTTTCCTTTGAGAAGCGCGTGGTAGTTAATAAAAAAATAAAATAATCCGCAAATAACTTGGTCTCCTCGGGGCTAAGGGGTCCTATTTGCTCTCATCAGTGTTGCAAAAAAGATCCTTTATCTCTTAGACCACGGTAATTTCTCGGCATTTCAGCGATAAGGTTTTCGGGACTCAAGTTGCCAATAACTACAGGCATGTCGACCCACGCGTGGAACTCTATACCTGTATATACCCAGCAGACGCAAGACGTTGAATCAATGTTGGCTTAACATTGGACCAACGTTAAAGCAACATTAGTTCAACGTCTTGTGTCTGCTAGGTAGCTTGGTAACCAATCAAGAGCGGCATGTCTCCTTGAAAATCCAATTTTGCCTGGCCTTTCTACCGGCTCAGAATTCATTTCAACCTCGCCGTGCAGTTCAAAAACTAATTTTCTTGATGCAATGGCGTTATGTGACACCCTTGTAATCAGGTAGCAAGCTTTTACCAGCTATCTTAGGTAGTCAAAAACATGCATACATTCCTTTATGTGAAGGTCTTCAGGTAATTAAAAAATATTTTGCTGATTAAATATAATCAATTATATGATTAATTAGGATCCTGATTAATCATTTTGTTGTTAAGAAACGTCAACGATTTATAATAAATATTTCTAAAAACTGTTTACAGCATCATTTTTTGTATTGAATAGGCCGATATGGAATGTGCATGAAATATTTCGATAGGAGAAAATAAGGTACAATCTGATATTTAAATACATGATGGATTTTTTTATCATGGAAAATTGAGATAATCTTCGCCTTGTATATGCCTTATTGCACCGCGTTTCAAAACATCGGATTTACCTCTAGCTGCAGCGTATATTTTTTCCAAATTATCTTAATCGCATGAACCATTTAGCTGCTTAAATGCAACATTGCTACCTGGCGATTTTTATTTATTCAAAGCCGGCATTGCTGACACAATAGCCAGCTTCAAAAAAAACAAAAATGCTTGGAAAAAAACTGTTCCTGTTACAATAATTATGTACAATGATTATATGTTTTTGTATAATCTCGGTGAATGTTTTTGTTTTGATAAAAAAAATTATAGAATGCGGTTAAAACGACACCCGCAGTCGTATCCCAGCGAACACGGGACATTGATCATGTGTTGGTTCAATGTTGGGCCAGCGTCGCATTAGACGTCGATCCCCGCAATGAAAGAAATACAAATTTAGCTCACTTAGATGTTTATGGTGATTTCAAATTGACGAAACCCCTTGTGGAGCTAAATTAAGTGTTTCTGCCATATTACAGATTCATCTGATCACAGCCTATCATAAGACTAAGACTAAGACTTGAATAATTTGGCGGTTAAAGGGTTAACCCTTCTCATTGCTAATCACGGCTATAATCCGTTTTAATTTGGTTTATTAGCCGGTTAAATCTCACTTATTGGGAATGAAATGAGTGTTTGAACATCAAGATTCTTCAAGTGGGTGAAATGTAAATAAGATAAATAAGAGAACAAAAGTTAAAGGAGTACCGTTAGAATTCCATCCTCAAATGTACAAATAATATACTGACAAGCAATATTTCTCCCTTCTGTGGATTCACATGAGATTTGTCGCAACAAGTAGGCCTATGCTATTTTACTCTTGTATTTAAAACAAAACCAAAGATATGACGGGCTATAACGTGCACATGTGCAGGTCGATTCATCATCCGACGTTTTTTGTGGAAAAAAAGGAGATGCTGCATGTAACAGTTCCCGCGTGCGTTAAAAATCGTAGAAAATGGATTAAAAACCGATCTAATCCTACTGGTCTTAATCATTGGTAATCATCGCTGCGTACCAGTTTGTGAATTTCCAAAAAAGACATCGCAAGCCCATCGTGATCCCTGGGTGGAGCGGCAGCTGAAGACTTGCTTTTAAAGGTTTATTTGAAGCTGCGAACAGAAAGGAGAGCAGTTAGAGGTTTATACTGCTCCACAATGGCATAATGCAGTATTTGCTTACTTGTGAAGTAAGCAGATACTGCCTTTTGCCTTTGTACGGCAGTATGATTATAGTCAGGGAATGATGTCATGTATCGTTATCGCTGATTATGTGATATGTAAATCAGCAAAAATAGAAGTCTGGGTTGGTGCGTATTTTATCGGGAGAATGTGATGTCTACATTTATTTGTTTGCCTATTTTGTAACAATGTGCATTTTTCCACTAACTATCCATACGTGTGTGTTTGTTTTCGCGACAGATAATGTGCCGTATTCCACTGGGAGAATCTCACGTCAATGTTTGTGTGTTAGTTTTGCGACAATGATCATTTTTCCACTGGGAGAATTAACGGTCATATTTGTGTGTTAGTTTTGTGACAATGTGCTTTTTCTTCACTGGGAAAATCTAACGTCCATATTTGTGTTTGTTTTCCAGGCGCGGTGGCCGGAGCTAGCTCGCCAGTCATGTGGGATGTTTTCACTCGATCCCACGGTGAGTTCCTCTTCTCTGGATCACAGGGATCACAGTAAACGTTAGCCCTATGTCGGTTCAATGTTGGGTCGACGTCTTTTACGTCGGCCCAATATTAAACCAATATAGGGCTACGTTTCGTGTTTTAACGGTTGGTTTAATCATTTAATCTATGGTTTATTGTTGGTCCGATGTCACAGACGTCGCTGTAACATTACAAAAAGATTAACGTTTGTATTGCATTGGCCACCTGTTGGTTTAATGACGGGCCAACGTCACAGACGGTGGGCCAGCATCGAAACAACGTAGAATCAACGTTTCTTGTTTGCTGGGCTAGGGAATTATATTTACATCTTTCCGTCACGCAAATATCCCTTAAAAATAACTGTTTTCAATCAATAAATGATTAGCCTATATCCAGCAAACACAAACCACTCGTATACCATTTGTACAACGTCGGCCCAACGTCTTCGACGTTGGCCCAACGTTGCACAAATATCAGACAAATGCTTTGAGTTTTAATACTGGGATACGTAGGACATTATAAATCTTACCATTAACCCTTTAAGCGCCAGGAACGACTATAGTCGTTTTTATCTGTTTTTAGCCAATTAAATCAAAATTATTGGGGGATGAAATGAGTGTTTAAACAGCAAGATTTTAAAGTGCTCTGTTTCAAATTAAACACATATGAGTGATTTTCACCCACTTGAAGTTGTGGCTCGCGGTAGCGAGACACAACTTCAAGTGGGTGAAAATAGAAATAAGATCAGTTAGCGTGTAAAGGAATAACTTATGGAAGCGGCGCTAAATTTTACTCAATTAAAGTTACATTCAAGTGAATAAATATTACTTAAATCCATTTAACCTATTTTGTGACCACAAATATCTAATTTTATTTTGATGCCCCAACACCTTTTTAGCTTTAAAATTCTTATTTGAAGTAGCAAGTGGTCGGTTGAAAGTTGTAGCCTATCTCTGCTTAAATGAGAGATGGTCACATAAATTACATCTGTTCAAAAATTGCATTAGAAGACACCACAGTAAATTAAATAATATTTATCCATCACAACCTTCAACTTGAGTAGCCCTATATGTATTTAGGCCTATATCTTTGTTTCATTTTCACAGGTATTTCAATAATCACAATACTGGTGATCGCATTAGTAGTGGGACTCGTCATAATGGCTTTTGGACTCCTCTATTTGAAAAAGTAAGCTACTCATTTTATTATTCTTATGCAGTGGCGCGATAGCACAATAGTGCGTACTGCCACGTATTATACAGACACAGATCATACAGATATGCATGTCGTCGTCCCGGGAGCTAAAGGGCCGCATGCCAGCACGAGACTTTGAGCCAGTGCTCTTATGGCCCAGCACCATACCAGCACTGGTTTAACGTATCGTGTTTGCCGGGATGCCACTCTGATGACAAATCACTCTTTCCGTAGATAATCCTATGCTTTATATTCATTTTAAATTAATAAATCTGTATTTCGGTCTACTTCTCATCGGGTCTCTGGGTAACACGAGAGGTTATTAACACAGCGCTGCTTTATTGCTGGTCCAGCGTCTTAGACGTTTAAGCAACATTAAAACAACATTGGGTGAGGAAGACAACCAGACAATTACAGTACGGGTAAGACATAATGCGTGTAATTACCAGAAGATAAGAATCATGTAAATTCATTTATTATTATTATTATTTAATATTATTATTATTAAATAAAATAGTCGTTTTTAATCTATTTTATTAGCTGTTCAACATGTTTAAATCGCAGTTATTGGGGACGAAATGTGTGAATAAACATCAACATTTGAAAATGATTGGTCTTAATAGGCCTATCATACATTGAAAACAACTGGGTTGTAATAACATGCATCAATTTAATTGTGATGATATCTATATAAAAGATATATTATGATACAAATACGAGTAATTTTTGTCCACTTCAGGTTGTGGATCGCGGTAGCGAGACACAACCTGAAGTGGACGAAAATTTAAATTATCTAACTAGGGACAGGGCTAAAGCAGAGGTTAAAGTGTGTGTAGGTCTACCATACCATCTACAGTGATATTCGTTCTGCTTCATTCACCAGGTGCCGCCAGCGCACGGCCAGGGCTGCGCAGCAGCAGCAGGAGAGGAGGCTTCCGGTGCCGCAGGAGCAGCTGTACCCGCCGGCGACAAAGGCGGGGTACCCGGTACCGAAGACGCCGGACGGCGAGAGCATCCAGACGTACCAGTCCACCGGGAACGATTACTACAGGACGTGGCAGCTCTCCCGACACGGGGGCCACGGCGGCGGCCAGGGCGGGTCCGGCAGCTCGGGGATCGGCTCCGCGCTCTCGCCCCCACCTTACAGTGACCAGCAGTCCAGCAGGAACTCGCAGACCTACGCCGAACATATATACGAGAGCCCCAAGTTCGAGAGGAAGGGGGTCCGCAGCCTGGGGTTCGGGGCCGACCCCGAGACGCCCACAGAGTATTACGAACTTGATCCTGAGTCCGTAGACCCGGGGTTCCCCACCGGACCTGCGCGACATCCAACCACATAAGGATTTAATTGTCATTATTGAATAAGTGCGGATAATACGTTGATGCAGCGTTGGTCCAACGCTGGATCAACGTATCGGTTTTCCATATGGATTGCTTTGGTGATACTCAAATCAGTAACTGATTATATTAAATGACATATATATCTATAACTACTGCCACATCAAACTGAATTGTTATGTCATGGTGTGTGCACTCGATAATATCCCAGCAAAACACGAGACGTTGAACCAAAGCTGGTTTAATGTTGGGCCAGCGTCGAAGACGGTGGCCTAACATTAAGCCAACATTGGCTCAACGTATCCTGTTTGCTGGATCATGACATGGCCAGGTATTGTTATATTGTGATTTTAATGTGTAAGTGCGACTGCCGCGCGGGACATGAATGGATTTCATTGTGAGTGGGAACAAACAAAAAGTATTATATTATTGTTTTTGTGATCGTCAACCATGCACGAGAGACGTGAGAGACAGAGATCGATAAATGATCGATAATTTCAAAATTCAAGCATCGTACTCAATGTTTATTAGTGAGCCGAACATAGATCCAGCACTTGGTAAATTTCCTGTACTTACTAAGTATTCATCAAACACCACGACTGTTATGCTGTCAGTGGGCATAAACTGATGTGAAAGTCAAAAGGCAGTAACTGTTTACTTTACAAGTGAGCGGTTACTGCATTTTGGTTTTGCAGAGCACACAGCTCTTGAACCAGGTTACCCAGAAATGTAATCATTATATAATTGTGATTACTTAAAATTCAGTACAATTATTAATTAAGTAATAAAGTGTGCTAACCTTGGAATAAAGATCTGAAAATTCTGACTTTTCGACTCGCTACGGCAAGTCTTGATCGCTGATGCGAAACGACGTCATAAGTTTCAAACCGTTGGAAAGTTAGTACAATTTATTGATTCTTGGAACCATGAATAACATATTTTCAACAATTTTTGAATTAGTTAATAACATTTTTTTCTGCATTATATTCAAATACCAATAAGGGTGTATAATAATCACGAGACGTTGTCCATACGTCGATTTAACGTTGGGCCAATGTTCCAGGCGGGGGCCAACGTTGAATCAACACATATACACATTATCAGCAGATTAGGTCACAGTTATTGGGAATGAAATGTGTGCTTAAACATCAAGATTTGAAAATGTAATTTGCAAATGAGTAATTTTCACCCACTTGAAGTCGTGAATCGCAGTAGCTAGCCCGACACAACTTCAAGTGAGTGAAAAAATATACTAGGA
Source organism: Flabesymbios commensalis (assembly GCA_964017125.1). Lineage (NCBI taxonomy): Eukaryota > Metazoa > Annelida > Polychaeta > Terebellida > Flabelligeridae > Flabesymbios > Flabesymbios commensalis. Next base: position 34,556,385 of record OZ024910.1, on the reverse strand, counting down.
AACGCAGCGTGCGAAGGGATACACTTGTTTTCTACGTTCATTTGCAATCAGGAAAATCAAACACCAACCCCATGAGAAGTGGAAAACTTAAATGTATGTGCTCACTTCATTGGGAAACGTACCGTTCTGTGTGAGATGCTTCTGTGCTATGCCGTTTATGCAAAGCCAAAAGGCAGTAACTGCTTCATTTCCATGAGAGCAAGTACTGCCTTTTGGTTTGGCAGAGCATACTGCTCTGCAAAGCCGAAAGGCATTATCTGCTCACTTATAAAGAAAGCAGATACTGCCTTTCGTCTTTGCAGTGCTTTTAGGTCCCCTAATTTTTGTCTGTGTGTATGCAAGGAATTGTATTGTATATAAATGCATATATCTGAATAAATATTTGTATAAAAAGGATGTGTTTTTTCAACTTGGTGACCATTAAGCAACGCAGTAAGCCTCAACATTGGTTTAACAAAAACATAATATTTTAAAGGGACTCGCAACACTTGTAAGTTATCAGACCGATAAGTTTAGAGCGAGTGATGTCAATGCTTTTTAAATTTGACAGATGAGTATGGCGATCTGTCTATCAAAAGGTAAAACACGACAAAGACGGCTGTTTCTTTTTGTAATCATAAATTTAAACAAGCACTGACGCAGAATAGCCATCCGTCAAATTAAGGTTATTTTTTATGAAGAGTTAGTATTTTGTATGTGAAACATGTCAATGGGTTTTCCTAACATTTTTGAAGTCGTCAGAAAACATGAAAAAAATCATTTGAACAGGACACATTGAAAACTTGCCAAGCTAGCGTGCCAACGCGGTATCGCAGATGTCAAATATATATATATAATGATATATAGCAATATATATATAATAGGCCTATACGCTTTTGAAAAATATCATAGAATTTATTTGGAAACAAGTTATTAACCCTTTGCGCGCGAAGTTATCTTTATTTAAATATCCACATTCTTGAAGTTGTGTTCTCGCTACCGCGATCCACATCTTCAAGTAGGTGAAAAATTACTCATAGCTTATTTGTTTAATTGAGACCAAATATTTGCAACTATTGATGTTTAGACACCCGTTTCATTCCCAATAACAGTGATTATTTATTCGCCTGATAAAACACGTTGAAAAGATATTAAAATGAGATAAAACTCCCATTTGAAAACCAATGCCTGGCTACATTAATAGATTATAGATCTAACTAGAAGGATCAACGCTTTTGTAAACAAAAACTGAAAATGTCACCCAATTTGCATAGACACTGATCCATTGATGCGTGGTACAGTGTAACTGTACGCACAGTTTGATTTATTGTAATTGTCTAAGGTAACCATTTAGCACGGTTCAAGCACGGTTTACCAGATGACATATAACATGTTAAAGCAAATAATGGCCGATAGCGTCGCAAGTCGGCCAATTTGAATTAAATTAATTAAATGTTCATATTTTGCTAGAGTTGGAATTTTTCAGAACATATCACTCCCTGAAACCTCAAATTTTGTTTTATAGTAATCGTCAAGTTATATGTAGGACGGTTTGCCAAATATCATGCATATTAAAGTAATCAGGGGGTTATAATGGCTGCAAGTCAGCCATTTTGCAATTGATCGAGTTCCCTCCCTAAAACCTCACACTGTATAGTAGGGGGCCTAATGGTCTAGCTACTGACATGGTTTGCCAGATACTACGCATACCAAAGTCAATAATGGCCTATAGTCGGCCATTTTTTTATTTTATCATGTTGAAAGTTTTAGGTTGCATTATTCCATGAAACCTCACATTTTTTTGTATTTTGAGCGTTTTTTACAATATATATTCCGAAAAATCTTTAAAATGGATTTCAATAATGTCATAAATAAGGTTTAGGCCAAACATGAAAAGGTACAACTAGAGACCTTTGAGATCATCCAGGAGCAATCTGACTGTAATCCAACCATCAGTATTAGAGATCTGCAGCTCCGGAAACAAAGTAGGCCTATATCAAAACATCAATTAGGCAATAGTACTGGGCCAAAATAGGTCAAAGTACAGATACACCAAAGGCACACCTAAACCCAATAACGGGTGTGTTTACAATTTGACAAATATTTCCCGAGATATAATTATGCTTCGGAGATGTATGTCAAAACAATTGGGCCTACATCAATTACGCCGTAGTGACGTTACTGAAAAAACAAAAGTAGGTCAACGTAGGCTACAGTACAGTGAAACAACAGGTACGGGGCAGGGGGGAAACGTATTGATATACGGTCAAATGTATATAATAACTTACTACGAGAGGCCTAAGCTGTACGATAAGGTATGATATGCCATGTCATAAATCGTTATGTCGATGTCCTTATCCCCAGCAAGCATGATACGTTGAGCCAATGCTAATTTAACGTTGATCCACCTTCTAAGATACTGGCCCAATATTTAACCAGCCTTTATGGATGGATCCTCAGTGCCCCAATAAGTAGGCCTACTGCTGATACAGATGGTGGAGGGGGCTATTCCATAATTATGAGCTTATATAATATAAAGGGGGCTCTATGATTTCAAACCAAATAGCATACCACCGAAATTGCTAAAGAATAAAAAAAACGTTGTAGATTATCGCCTGATCAAATTCAATAATGGAAATGACTCTTTTTCACCATTCGAATTCGGAGAATACACTCTTTGCACGAGTTTGCGCGTCAACATTAGTATGAACAAAACAGTTCAGCTTTGGTTACTGTGTGGCGTGTTGTTATTGAAAAGTGTTTAACTTTAGTCTGAACAAAACAGTTCAGCTTTGGTCACTGTGTGGCGTGTTGTTATTGAAAAGGGTGTATACATTAGCAAATGAATGAAAACATTTGAAAGAGCAAAATTTAAAAAAATGTTAAATATATTATATCGATCACTTTAATAATTAGTAAGTCTGCCCACAAATCAGGGAACAACGTTCAACCAATTTGGTGCCAGTATCGAAGAAGGTGGGCCAATATTAACACAACATTGGGTCAATGAAACTGGGGAGGAGCGAGACAATCAATCTACTAGTGCCACCTGGTGAATGCTATGAAATCAATAATAACATAACAAGTTTTTCTGACACGGTGTTATTAGGCATAATCAGATGATGACGTCCACATCAAACCCATCACATTCATTCACGGTTAGTTATGTTGACTGGGTGTGCCTGATAAAACAATACAATAAGATAAAGAGGCCGCCAGTAACGTGATCTCCCTGCCTTGAGAAACATAGGCCAATAATTAGTCCAGTTGCCAAAAAGTGAACCGGGATTTTCTTTTAAATTTATGTTTTTTTTATTAATAAGTCTTGATATACACCCTGTCAACATTTTTTGCTTTGTTGGCATCGCGCCAACTTTGGGGGGAATTTTTTAGAAGCTAATTTGCATAATTCACCCTAATTAACATACGGAGCCGTTTTTAAAATACAACTTTTTAACAAATAAGCGTAGAAACAAGTGTAATACCACTTTTTCGAATAAGTTTGGCAAGAGAAAGTGATTTCCGACCTTCTTTTTGCGATTGAAGGGCAAGGTCAACTATAAATGTCAAGGTCAAGGCTGAAATAATCTAGAAATTTGACTTGATCATGTTTATATAAGACATTACATATGGTTTAATTTTACAGGCTTGTTTCAATCCCTGCTCTTTTAAACATGTCTGCGTCATTAGAAATATTATTAGATATGTGCCAGTTTAGAAGTTTGCTAAGCTCATTTGCATAATTCATCCTAATTAACATAATTTACCATTATATGTGATGAAGCAACTTTTTATAATCGATGTAGATATAATGCTATTTATGTGTAATGCTATTTTTTTAGGAACTAATAGTTCGACGCGACAGTGAATTTTTTGGCATATATGAAAAAAACATGACATTTGCTAATTTGCATAATTCACGCTAACTAACATATTTAGCCATTATGATAATAATTTAACAAATAGGGCCAGAAACATGTGTAATACCACTTTTTCGTATAAGTTTGACGCAAGGAAGAGGTTTTTGATGTTATTTTTGCAATTATACATAAATTTCAGCTCACTACGCCAAGGTCAAGGTTAAGTTGTCGCCAATGTTGTCAAAATCGTGACGCTAGTTCTCAAATCCAAACATATCGGGCTTAGATTTGAACTATATTATTAGATTATATATTAGTATTAATCAATATTGATATGTTAAAAAGTCAGATTAAGCACAGTTTTTTCAAAAAGATTGCACACAATTTTGGTGTTATTTTGCGATTAGAGAGATCAAGGTGAAATTGTCTGGTCAATGTATTATTGAGCCAAGTCATCAAATACTATTCACAAGTGCTGACATATAGCATTGTTATAATCAAATTAATGTGTGCTAATAAATAAAAGGCAGCCATTTGAATATTTTGTATAAGCTAACAGTCATTCAACTTGAGGTGATATATATTTCTAAGCAAGTTTGACTAGATACGCAGGGCTTGCGAAATCGTAGGTCTATATGACCGTAATCCCAATATCTAACCCTTCTGCTGCTGATTTGTTTGTTTCTATTTTTCGTCAACTGAAGCTGGGATTGCAAACGCAATTTCCAGCTTCATTGACGAAAAGTGTTTAAATTTATTTAAAAAGAGACATCTCCCAGATTTTTTAAATAAATGATCAACTTCAACAAACTCTTTCTTAATTTTCGTGTCATTTAATTAGGCTTTGAACTGGCTTCAAATCGTCTATGTACGGGCCAATATAAAGCCTAATATTCCAACGCCAATACAAAATAACCACGCAAATTTGACAATTATCTCAATATATCTGTTTATAATATCGAAAAATCCACTATACTCGCAGTATATATCAGTGTAATAATGTCAAAATATAATAGGCCTACTATGTGTCGGAAGATGGACATATATATGTTAATACCTCGAGATTTGACACTTTCGTAACAAATTATGTCACGATACAACATGTGATGTCAGAATATATCATCATACCGAGGACATTCTATGAAACGCGGTGACGTCACTCGGTGAAAACAAGATTATATAAGAACCCCCCTCCCCCCATACTTCATTGTATTAGCCAGCTCGGTGAAAACAAAGGAGGTCGAGGTCATTGACAGTTGTATTACATTGCAAACTCGCAAAGACGATCAATGACAATATTATGTCATGATATAATGATGTCAGAATATAGTTTTATTAGTGTCTGGATATGACATAATCAAATGAAAAGTGAGATTCACATGCTAGAACCTACCACTATAGTATCAGAATATCACAGTAGGCCTATCTTGTCTTGATTAAAAACTGTGATTATGTTCATTAATAATGTCTGATTATATCGCATTATAATAAAACAAGATTATATAAAAATATCAGGTTATACTGCTTTTATGGCAGCATATCGCCATCGTAAGGTCATGGCATTATACTATCAGAATTAACAATGTATGACACTATTGTGCAAGGTTTCAACACTGTATTATTATATTCATTATTACGTCGTTATTATTATTCAATGTTACTTTTATATATTGCACTAAAAAACCCATTTTAATGTTAACATATGATGGCAATTAGGTTATCAAGCCAGTACATGCCACTCAGTTGAGAGAGTATGACCCAATGGTGTCAGGACATTACAGCCTAATCTCAATAATATATGACGTTCCAAGTAATATTATACTACAATGACAGAATACATCGATTTAAAGAGATTGTTTACGAGTATAGACATTGTGATATCACATATATTTCTAATTGTTTAATATTGACATTATATTATGACAACACGATGTCATGGCATACCCCTTTTATATCCCTAATGACTGCAATGTGAAAATATGACCATTCAATACCACGATGCAATACACTGTTTCAACGATTTTGCGCATAAGCAGGACTCCCAACTAAATAGTTCAGTTTTAATCACTATGTGGCACGTTGTAATAGAAGTGTGACAGGACTAAACAGTTCAGGTTTTAGTCACTGTAGTGTGTGGCGTGTTGCTATTGGGAAAGGTGTATTATGTCAGATTACATCGTATGACACTATATATTTAGATTATAGAGTGATAATGTCAGAATATGACAGCATAATGTTAGATTGTAGCACAATAACTTGACAAAAACCTAAATTGAGAAAAACAACAGCTACAATAATTTCTGTATTACTTGTACATTTTTTAATTAGAGTAGAGTAATCTACACGTCTTTACATTGGTATAAACGTTATCTGTGATTCACATGATGTTATTACTATATGTTCAATTTGACATTGTTTTTAACATTATTTGTTAATCTTAATCTCGTGATCTCTATCCCCCCCCCCCCCCCCCCCCACACACACATAAAAATCAAGAGCAATCCGGTATTAGTTAAATATGTGAAACTACACTCAATTATAGTTGAATTAGTTAAGAAGACATTTTAACACAATAGCTAACATTTATAATAATATTATGCATTAAGCAGTGACGAGTGTGACAAGAATAAAATATTTAGGTACTCCGAGACTGTCTTTAATATGTTTTTTACTGCCCAAAATTGTCCAAACGATTTTTACGCATATCACTGTAAGTACAATATATATATCATAACTACGCGGGACAATGTGCTTGATCGTGGACGTTGGATCTTCTACACCACTGGTGCTAGATAATATTGAGCTAGACTATTTTCAGATTTAGTGCTGCTAATTAATATTGAAAAAACAAACCATGGAAATATATGATGTATATCTGTGTAAGCCAATGACCAACATTTGGTGTCAAAGGTACACACATTCAATGTCCCCGGATGTGAACAATATTTAATAAGAGGTTAAATATTATTTTTTAGCTTTAGATATTCACATCGATGTATTTTGATCTCAATAAAGAACTGTGGCAAATATGTTCTGTGATGGTTCTCATAAGAGTTTGTTAGGCTAGGTATTGTGAAATATGTGCATTAACATAAAATATAATTATCACAAAATTGGTGCATAACTTAGGATAATATATCGTGAGTTTTATATATAGACGTATTTAAAGAACTGAGTTTCGGATTAGCCTATATATAGTGAGGTTTGCATAAAGACATATTACCGGAAATAAACACACTTTACAGATTCGCTATTACAAACAGTATAATCATGCATGTTTAGCTGCTACATTTTTTGTTATTTTATGTGAAACAACGTCACTCACCCGCACGCTCACACATGAGATTTCTCTTTATATAATTAAAAGGATAGTTACGCAGCTTTTAATTTTTATGTGAGTATTATACCAATTTACATATTATTGATAACTAGACGTGCCTACGCTGTTAATATAGTAATGAATTGACCTTGACATCAAATCGTAAAAATAACACCAGGAATGGATTTCTTGGGTATGTATGATTTTAGATCCAATAGATGAGCTGTTGTTCTCTCTTCTTTGAATCAAAGAACCATTTATGTTAATTGGGGAAAACTATACTAATTAGCTCTTGACCTTGATCTTATATGTTGAAATTGACCTCTCATTGCAAACATAACATCAGAAACCACTCACTCGTGTGTAAATTATTCGAAAAAGTGATGTTACAAATGCATAATCAAATTGAGCATATTTGATACAAATCTGTAGCCCTATTATCGAAACTGCTAATTATGCTAATATAGCGTACGCCTAAATTATGCTAATTAGTTCATTATGCAATGTTTTTTTAAAGTTAGCAAAAAGTACTACGTCGTTTCAAACTTACAATACGGCACTATATATATACATAGAATTACAACTAACAGATTTTTTAGTAAAAAAGGTTGTTTCATCCTGTATATAATGGTCAATTATGTTAATTAAGTAAACTATGCAAACAACTTAGCTAAACTCCCCTCCAAGCTGGCACATATCTAATAATGTTTTGCGAGATCCATACATGTTTAAAAGGGCACGGATTGAAAAAAATTCAGTACAATTAATACATATGTGGCTTATAAACATATATAACGTAATATTTTGGCAATATTTCAACCTTGACCTTGACATTTTCAGTTGACCTTGAATTGCAAAAATAACGACAGAAGTCACTTTCTCGGGTTAAAATTATTCGAAAAAAATGGCATAACACTTGTTTCTAAGCCAATTTATTAAAACGTTATATTATAAATATGTACGTATGTTAATTAGGGTGAATTATGCAAATTAGCCTTTTAAGGTCGCACATATCTAAAAATGTTTATATATTTATATCTAATACTGTTTATATAGATCCATACATGTTTAAAGGGGCACGGATTGAAAAAACTCCTGTACAATTAACACAGATGTGGCATATAAACATGCCTAAAGTAATATTTTGGCAATATTTCAGCCTTGACCTTGACATTTTCAGTTGACCTTGACCTTCAATTGTTAAAATAACGTCAGAAATATCTTCCTCTGGGTAAATTTATTCGGAAAAATGGTATTACAATTGTTTCTACGCCAATTTGTTAAAAATGTATATTATAAAATGGGTGGGTATGTTAATTAGGGTGAAATATGCAAATTAGCTTATACAAAATTCCCCCCAAAGTTGGCGCAACGCTAACAAAGCAGAAAATGCTTGAAATATGCATATGAACACAAATCAATAAAAAAAACTTGAACGTGAAAGAAAATCCCGGTCCACTACATGAATGATGGTGCTGGCAACTGGACTATATGTAAATACTTAACTTAACAGTTCGCCCGCTAAGTTTTCTAACTTAAATTACTTACATTTAAATTTAAGAGAAACCATTTGCAAATGTTGATGTTCAAACATACACGTCATTCCAAACGAGTGATTTAATCAACTAAAAAAGATGAATTGAAACGACAATAATCGTGCTTAGCAGATAAAGGGTTAAAATTTCACTTCCAACCAGCGGGACTCAAAGCGTCGATCTCCGGCAAACATGAGACTTGGAACTAAAATTTAGTTCCAAAATGGTGGATTATCCCTTACAAAGCTGAAATATTCTTGTATCAAGTTCCGAGACCATGTTTTTTTTTAATTTGAAACCATCATAAATGTCTTGTGTCATTGGAATACCTATTTTTATTCTTTCAGCGCAGGGATCGTCTTTATACGTCAGAATCTGACGTATAAAGGAGGTGCCCGCGCTGAAAGTGCTAGTATGGGGCCCTACCACAACTGTTCATAATCACGATAAAGTCGTTTTAATCTGTTTTGTCAGCAGGATAAATCACAGTTATTGGAAATGAAATGAGTAATATTTGATCCCGAATTAAACAAATATAGGTAATTTTCACCCACTTGAAGTGGGTCGCGGTAGCGAGACACAACTTCAAGTGGATGGAAATTTAAATAAGGAAAAAACTTGGCATAGGGCTAAAACACAATGGTTCAATGTCTCGTGCTTTCATGGGATACCTTGAATAACTACGACGTTGGACCAACGTTAAGCAAAAATTAATTCAAGGTATTGTGTCTGCTGGGTTATCTCCTCCACGCTCATTTGAAGACGGCCATGAACAACACAACAACAGTGAAATCAATTTCAAAATAATTTATTTTCAAGACATTCGGAAGCACTTCCAGTAGTATTAATAACACAAAAAAAGTACCAGAATTGAAAAAGATGTAAATCTTACAGATACAAGCGAATTGCACAGAAATGATCGTATTACGAAATCGTTATGCATACTAACATTTTTTGTCCGTGTTGAAAAAATAAAGAAGTAACCAACATAATTCGTGATCTAAAAATCATTACTGATCGATAAGAAAATTTGGCAAGCTCATCAGAAAATATTACTTGGATACGTAATTGTAAACAGACACATATATATAAGTGTATGATCAGTACGCGATTATGTACATATGATTTAAAAAATCGGATTAAAATACAGATACGATGCAATATGTATAATTATATAAAGGTTTTCCAGGTATACATTTAAGCACACGTATCGTGGATGATTTAAGATTGAAAAATCCTCCCTCAGGAACCAGAGTGTCGCATCTGCCACTCATTTGAGTGGTGGATACGTCCCTCTGGTTGCTGCGGGTCGAAATGATGTACACGGCGATTTGTACGTTCTTGTGCTATGGAATGGTTTGAGAAATAAAAGTTGAAACGAAATGAGAATAAACTGCAAAACAGGGTGCTGGTGATTTTTAAAAAGAGAGGTGGGAAAGCTAAATATAATACAGTTATTATTGACCCAACAGACACAAGACATTGAATCAATGCTGGCTTAACGTTGGTCCATCGTCTACGACGCTGGACCAACGTTAAGCCAGCATTGATTCAACGTCTTGTGTCTGCTGGGGAGCGAGTTCAATTACACAATAACCGCTGCCCAAGTGTTAAATAACAGGCATAATAGCGTTCATTTTACAGCACACAATCATCTCGTTGTTTTACTTCCCCTTTGTACAGTTTACAAAAATAATTGAATATTTTTCGCGAACTACTTCGAAGGAAGTTCACCCTTGCAGTGCTGAGTCAGTGAATTCAACTCTCACAGCGCCAATTTATAGGCTATAATTTCAATATTACACACCAACGCGACACACAAGTTCGCGACCCACGTCGATGACAATTTCTCATAGTTGAATTAGCGAAAATACGTTTTCTTTTTCTAGTTCATCACATGCAAAACCGGCTATTTTACCTGATTCAGCCTAACAATGTTTCAAATAATAATCTGAAAGTAAATGTTTCAAATTACTGAGTACGCGGGCAGCACTCCAAGGGTTGACCCCTTGTCAGCAAGAATACATCCTCAGCCGTACACAGTCCTGATTGCACCGTTGTTCATTTTTATCACAATGCTATGGTTCTATCAAATACATACACGAGATATTAACCAATTTCTCTATCAGGAAAAAAGTTTTTGAAAACGCGAATTATCTCCTTGAAAATGAAAGGGTGCATCTGCCTCTCCAAAGTGGTAGATGCACCCTGTCATTTTGAAGGAGACCTACATTCGTCAGGAGTAAACTTATGAGATAGACATTCATTATCACCACCGACAAAAAGCGGGTAATTAAAATTAATAATATTAGAGATCTATTTATTATGGGCTATTTCACGAGATTCGGGCAAAGCCAAAATGCAGTACCTAAGCAGATACTGCATTTTGGCTTTGCACAGCAATATACTACTAATTATACGGGATTATAATCCGTAAAATTACATAGCCTGACCACATAGGTCACCATAGGCAGAGGAGACTTATTTAAAAAGATCTGCACATTACATACAGACTTATAGAAACTACACGCCCCTGATTTATCATGTTGAACATGTGTAATGTGGCTGAAATATAAGGAATGCATTATATAATTAGCAGGACCAATAAGCAGTAGATATCACCCTTTACCAGTGTTTACACATTGATCAATTATTGCGCCGTCAGCGAAACTTAGGCCCAGATGACACACAGATGTTTAACCCTTAGAGCACTGATATACTGATTATAATGTTGTTATCTTGTTAACCCTTAGAGCACTGATATACTTATTATAATATTATTTTCTTGTTAACCCTTAGAGCACTGATATACTGATTATAATATTATTTTCTTGTTGACCCTTAGAGCACTGATATACTGATTTTAATATTGTTTTCTTGTGTTTCGATGGCCTTATATGGCCTTACGTGAATTTAAGGCATTCAACTAATTTTTACACACTTGAAACTGTGGATCGCGACAGCGAGCCAAGATTCCAAGTGGGTAAACGTGGGTAACGTAGGCCCAGGGTTGTGTCAATGTTGGCACAGCGTCGACCCAACATTGGCCCAACAACCCCGGGCAAACGGTGGGTATATTGTTATAATCTAAGGGAGGGGGGTATGGTAAGCAGTGGAGCGAACATTTTTCATTTCATCACTTTGTTCAGTTGTAATCTAAGATAAATTAAACGGCAAAACAACACAAAACGGCACACTGGAATCAAAGGGTCACACTAAAGGCCACCTGACACTTTGTCAGCGTGTGCCAGATGCGACCCTTTGATCGTAAGGTGGTGAATATTTATATATTTATTATGGTCACATTGGTATTAGAGGGTCGTATTTGCACTTTGTAAAGTGACCTTCTAATTCCAAGCGGACGATATTATCACACAACAGGAAAAACGAGAACGTAGAGAAAAATGTACACAAAAAACACACACCTTTAACCACATCATTGACAAGTCAAAACCCAATGTTGGATTAATGTTGGGTCAGTGTCACAGACGGTGGACCGACATTAAAACATCACTGGGTTATTCCACCTCGTGAGGATTTTCGTGACTTTCTCTTGTTTGTAGATCAAGCCCTGGCACTTGAGATTATTTTGGCATCACATCCGCACAGTATTTATTTAGTCTAGTATTATAAGTCTTGATCATTAAAAAAAAACAGTAAAAGTAAATGAAAATTATTTAGCTACCACAAAAAAATTTATGCGATATTAAGTAAGTTCTGTGTAACAGTGTTTATATCGCCCCATTAGAGAAGAAAGGGCGGCAATTTGAAAAATGGCAGATGAATGTACACCCCTTCATATCAGAGGCCAATGAGACAAAAATATTAAAATAACTGAAGTCAAATTCTGATAGATCCAACAAATTTCAATCGACAGATTCTGAGCAAAGAATCACACCCGTTTCAACACCTTAGAGATCAAACGGTCTGAATTATATCTATGAATCTATTCACACACCAGGCCTCAACCCCTATCCTGCTAAGGTATTTTATTTAAATTTTCAACCACTCGAGGTTGTGTCTCGCTACCGCGACACAAAACCTCAAGTGGTTGAAAATTACTCATGTTAGATTAATTTGGGACCAATTTACAAATTTTGATGTTTAAACAGTCATTTCATTCCCAAAAAACAGTGATTTAATTGGCTGATCAAACCGATTAAAAACGAGTTTAGTCGTGATTAGCAGGCAAAGGGTTAACCTTTCGTCTCAAGAAGCTCAAATATACAAACACCACCTGACAGACCACATCAATAAGTCCATAGGCATGATAGGATGAAATATGCCATCTCCGCCACGCAAAACTGCATGGTCGGAGAAATGGTGGTACTATTAATTCTGATTTAATGTTGGGCCGTCGTCTGCGACGTAGGCCCAACATTAAAACAACATCACCCAGATAATTACAGCAGAACGCACAATGACATTATATACGGCACACGCACGACACAGCTCCCATCACATTTGCTTTGTCAGATTTGTTCTAATACGAATTATTGATTATCTACAGAGAGACAGTTTAAAATTACAAACACGCCCTAACTTTATTGCGAAGGATTCTTATCGCGTTAATGACAATTTTAAAACTCTTGTTCTCGAGTACGAACTTAATCGTCAGAAAATATGTCAAGGAAAATAATATGCTCTGCAGAGCCAAAAAGGCAGTACCTGCCTACTTGAAAAGTAAGTAAGTACGTAAGGCTTTGCACGACAATAGTATACATATAATACAGAGTGAAGAACAAAGCTGTCCTCAAATACGCAAACATTACGGGGAATTATTACCTTTGTTACTTACGAATATGAAAAACATTCACAAGCAAAGCATACCCTTACTGAATAACAGAGTCGACCGTTGTTGTTCTGTACAAATTGAAAGATTGAAGAAGTTGACGTTGAAATTGTAAGCATACAGTGTTAGTGAGCACCATGACGATATATACGTGATGTGAGGTGACGAGGGTAGACATCGACCCAGTGCTGGATCAATGCACCAGCACTGTGTTAATGAATCCTTTTCGGAGCGTGAATCAGAGAAAATTACTGGTTTGTAATTTACGTTTTGAAATACAGGTGGGACTTATAAATGAATAATTGAACTTGCTAGAATTTGTGAAAAGATTAACACAAAGTAGATAATTATCATATACTGCAAAAACAGTAACTGCTTACTTTTTATGATAGCAGTTACAGCGTTTTGGTTTTGCAAAGCAGTATATACAATCTAATTTACACCACTGATGTTAGTAAAAAGAGTAAAGAGTACAGAGCATACCATTAATAAACCACATAAGTAACTGTCACAGTGACAATAAACCAATTAGTATCGGAATATAGATGATAATAAATGAATAAATGAAAGAATAAAAGTGGTGGTCATATAATCGAATGCTCAGCGGTATTCAACAAAATACGAACTAAAATCATTCAAATGAAACGAAAGTGATTTTTTCAAATTAAAACATTCTACGAATAAGAAGTTACACATGTATATAATACTATTTTGTTCGCAAAAAATCAGAAATGGATAATTTCTCTGTTCTTCTTTCTCAGCATGTCTCTAGCTGGCGACACAAGCTGACCTGTTCTCTGTCTTCTATCCCCAGGTGACCCTTTAAGCCTCATTGTCAAACTTCTGGTAAGGGTTATCGTCCTTGATAAGACCTGTGGACAACAAAAGGTGGGAACAGGATTAGTACAGAAATTGTGAAGACGTATAAATAAATAATCATCTCAGAAAATGTGATCAAGAGGCCATGAACAACAGCATCCCGGGAAACACGACACGTTGGCCCAATGTTGGATTGATGCTGGGCCTGCGTCGCAGACGCTGGGCCAGCATCAATCCAACATCTATGTTTGCAGGGATACATTGAAAATCAGGCCGATAGCGCAAATCACAAAGTAATTATTTGTTACACTATTACAAACTTTGCTTATACTTTGCCACCCATGTTACCAAAACATGGTAAAAACGCGTTGTTGACACAATGCTGGGTCTCTGGCAATTATTTGAATGGCAGATACGACAATAGATATGATAAAGCTCCCATAAATCATCGTCGGATTTGAAAGTTGTGCAGTCACATCCTGACTGTGCAACTTTCTAATGCGACTACGGTTGTACTTATTATTATACTAAAATAACATACGAGAATGAATATTGGAAACAAGACACATGGGTAACGAACTAATCTATTGTATATCAAGGAAAAATATTTATGCTAAATTGCTGATACTGAAACAGCCATACATGTATATTGAAATCATAATAAGTATTAAGTACATTCAAACTATTCAAACAAACATGGGATTGACGTAAATAATGCAGATAATCTCGATGAACATTTCAAGTGTTACTGCTAAGTATCACCAAGGAATCTATAGATTCCTTGGTATCACTATGCGAAGTGTCGTAAAACCACACTGATAACACGAATCAAAGGCTACGACTGTACATATATTACTCATGATAAGAGCGAATTGCGTTTATACTACGACCAAAAGCAAAAAGCAATAACTTTTTACTTGAACAATAATAATTTCCCACCTCTTTGTACGACAGTATGACATTTATGCTAGTTTATATTCGTACATCAAACAACGGTTCTTACTGAATAGCATGATCATACTATATGTGTTCGACAAACATTTGTTCCTTAATTTAATAAAATTATTATCAGACATTTCTACCCACTTGAAGAATATATTACAAAGATAATTTGGCGAATCAAGTGTTCAAGTCGGAAATAAGATGAACTTATTAAATCTATGTCGGACTTGATCACTGGAACAAGTCATTACAAGGGAATGAACAGATGTAAAGATTATCAGTGTGACAAAACCAAATACCAAAATAAAAAGACACCATAATAAAATAGACACACTAGACAAACATCTAAACAAGAAAAACTGGTTGTTCTATAAAATGGCCTATGTGTGGGGTCCTACTCCAAACCAAAAAGGGTAAAATAACTAAACGACGCATGACTGGTTAGAGTAGAGTACTATACATCGTAACCTTGGAATTAAAGAGTGTATCTACCACGTTATAAAGTGAGAGATGCGCCCTTTCAATCCCATGATGACGCCTTGGACTGCTTAACAACACGGAATTATTTTTGTTTAACCATTGAGACCAATAGGTTTTTTTCAATTTGTAATCATCATAAATGTCTAAGTTGGCTCTTCCCGCTTCATTTCAATACCTATGCTATGGGTCTACGACCATTATAAATGTTTTAATTGTTTTTGGAGGAGCGCTGCGCAAAATTAACGTCGATACACTGGTATCAACCTTACCTCGACGAGGCGGCCATTAACGTGATCGCCTAGTCACATTGAGAAGGGAGAAACAAAGCTGCTTCAAGTGAGTAAAAGTTACTCAGATTTGACAAAATGGATGTCAACAAATTTTAAATCTTGCTGATTAATGTCACTTTTAATCTTTACCAGGTTCTAAAGCTGATATGTAATGTGCTATAAAAAATGTAAAAAACGAATATGGCCGGCACCGGCGGTTAAAGCGGTTATTCTTTCAGCGTGGGAACCGTTTATATACGCTAGAATTTGACGTCTGAAGACGCCAGATTCTAACATATAAAGACGGTCCCCGCACTAAAAGGGTTAAATTAGGGATGACTTGTAGTACTATTTATCGAAGTATACGGCCTTAAAGTGCTAATCACGTCAATAGCCGTTTACAGCATTTATATTATTCCTTCACACAAGATAAATTGAGGGAAAAATGATCATTAACCCTTAGAGCGCTGGTGTCGACTACAGTAGACATTCTGTTTTCATTATCACCTCTATAGCCCATGCTAACAAGTTGTTAAAAGTAAAATATGCCTTCAATCTTAAAACACTGACATAAATTGTGACTTACATTTCACAAATCACACAAATTCTCAGTCTCAATTTTCAGTTACTTGAAGTTGTGTCTCGCCACCGCGATACACAACTTCAAGTAACTGAAAATTTAAATTGAATAGCTCAGTGATCTGAGGGTTAATTTTGCTAGATTGGCTTGATCCAAAATCACACATAATTGTGTAAGTATTTTTCATCCACTTGAAGTTGTTATTCGCAACATTTCAAATAAAAGGTGTGAACGTCCTTATTATGACGGATTATATCATTCTTTAACCCTCAGAACGCTGGATTAATTTTGTATAAATCATAGAGACCGAGGGGTTATTTCAATTTGAAATCATCATAAATGTCTTAGTTAGGTCTTTCTGCTTCATTTGAATACATATTTTATGGGTGTACGGCCATTAGAAATATTTGAATTCTTCCAGTGCGAGGAGCGTCTTTATACGTTAGAATTCGTCGTATAAAGAAGGTCCCCGCGCTGAGACGATTAATCAATTAATTTCATTGCAAAAATGTCATGCTCTCCATTTTTGCAAAGATAGAGCGTAAAAGGATAACTACAACAACTGTCAATTTCAAAACAGTTTTCACTTGACCTTCACCATTGAGTGTGTGGTTAGTGCTGTACAAGTGTGTGTTCACGGCTAAATTGCCATTCGTCCTTTTGATGTGCTCTATACAGTGCAGTTAATTCGCAAATAAAACCAGCTGATGACGACGGAGTAATGTCGCGCACAACTCCAGATGGCATTCATACAGACAGATATAGTTGTGTATTGTGTTACCTAAGCAAACTGAACAGACAAAGTACTTCCAATTTGTCGAGGATGTACACATCGATAACTTTGACTTGCCTAATTTAGAAAAACATGTTTTTTGTGTAAGTTCAAAAGCTGAACTAATTATCGTAACCGGGATCGCAACACTATGTTGCACTCTTTCTACTTTTGTTTTGTAATACCAATTTATTTATAATGCTTTACCATAAATTTGAATCGTGAGAGTCGCTGTTGTGTTATGTGACATCTAAAAAAGCGGATTGTTAAATTACAGGGAATTATTCTACACCAAGAGCTTTGTAACACGCAACATCGAATTTCTCGATGTCGGGTTGTCTTCATCTATATTAGACCTGGATCCAGGCGAATTTGTAAAGCCCTACAATTTTAACCCTCACTATCCAGGGGCTGCAACGCCGGACAAACAACCACAGGGCCGGATGTGCCCCCTGTAAATGCATCCTGGATAAGCCACCGTTTATTTTCACTCCTCTTTACGGGATATATGTACAGCTCTCGCGTAGGCTATATAAAGTGCTATTCAAATCCAAAAAAGGCAGTAACTGCTTACTTTTTAAGTGAGCAGTTACTGCCTTTTGGCTTTGCACGGCAGTAATAATAGTCGACTGTGATGACACCCCTCGTGATTTATTCATTGTTATCAGAAGTGCGTCAATCCGAAACTACGGAGATTGTGTCCAACGCGATACGCTGGACCAATGTTGTTTTAATGCCGGGGTAGACTAGACGCTGACCCAATGTCGGGTTAATGTTGGGCTATTTCGTGTAAGCAGAACGAATTACCTGTATGCAAGATATACTGTGCAGACTTTTTAATGATTTCGGCACCGGGTAGCTAAATTGTCAAACTGTAGTTAAATCACACACTTGGAGAAATTAGATTCAGAAGAACGAGACTTAGTAAGTTACCATGAACAGTTAACAAAGGAGGAGTGTATAATTGTATAATAAGCGTATAATTTTATAGCTTCTGCTATTCTACAATCTTCGGTAAATACATATGTTTATACCAACAGCTAATAATAAAATGGATTTGTTTTAATTGCAATAAAAACGTTTATTTTGTGTGTTTATTTATGATCATATTTTGCGGTCCATGGCATCTGACAGAGTAAAACACATCTATCTGTAATCCTTGTGGGTAATTGTATATCACTATACATTCTCATTTATACATTCTGGGCATATACTTTTAATGACATGGTGCTTAAAACAAGGTGATAGATCGGCATCGATCCAAGTCACACACAATAGTAAGTGTGTTGAACTTTTTCAAAGGACACGTACGTCCCAGAAAACACAAACATTCCACCCAAAGCCAGGTTAATGTTGGACCAGCGTCTGCGACGATGGCCCAACATTAACCCTGCATTGGGTGGATGTCTCGTTTTTGCCGGGGTAGGAGATCAATAGATCACAGCCGGTACAGATGGGATAAGCCACATCTGTACAGCTGGACAAATAATCACGTACAGGTCCAATACTGGTATTTAAGCTAGACTGCAGCGCTAAGCCAAAAGCTAGTAACTACTGACACGAAAAGTAAGCAGTTACAGTCTTTTGGCTCTGCATGGCCTTGTAGTATGATTCATATTAGCCATGTGATGGTGAATGATTTTCGATGATTTTTCAAGCACTATTTTCTAGCGACTGTCCCAAGGCGACTGCGCCAGTCTTTAAACTATTGTATACATCTCTACATCACCATTATGTAGTGAATTAAAACCCATTATCTTCATTCAGTCCTAATCTAAGACTTACATTAAATGTCAAATGAAGTTCTAAAATACCTCCCAACATCTGGCGAAATTCAAACCGTGTTACAATACTATATGTAACATCATCAACTCTAATCTTAATTGAATTTAATGATAGGTCTACGAGACTGGCCAAAGATACCCACAGATAAAAAATAACCAGCATTCAATGGGTTCAAGGCAGAAATTATCTGTGTGACACTGGTACGACACGGGTCAGGGTGTAAGGTATCACGCAACGTTAGTCCATTACTCACGAACAACGCCAAAAGGCAGTAACTGCTGTTGCAGTTACCGCCTGTTGACTTTGCACGGCACAATACGCGTTATAATTTATATACACACGCCCACATCTTGTCTTAAATATTAACAACATTAACACGATTAATAACACAGTACTGTATTTATGATAAGACACGTGACGCATTCATCTGTTCATGTGTCAGGTTGACTGTATGCACAAAAGAAATACTTTGAGCAGATTATAACATCATGATTTTGAGTTGTCAAAAAAAAAATGATAAGCTGTTATCTGAAGAAAGTGCGTTGTATTGTTGGCCACAAACATTCATTAATGAAAATTTAAAGCAGCTCCTTAGGATGACATCAATTTTTTAGTTTTGTAATGAACAAGTGTATCCCTCAGATAATGAATTTTATTTTTTTCAGAGTTTCTAGATTTAAAAAAATATTTTTTGTCAACATTTCTATGAATCCGTTTAAAACCCAAACAAACTTTTTGTATAACTAAACACTTGTCAAAAAACGGTTGATTGAGCCACATGTTGATGCCTTCGGCCCAGCGTTGGGCAGACAATCAGTGTTGCAGGTGTATCCCCCATGCCCTGACTATAAGACACCAATTAGCGGCGATTGCTTTGATCTCACCGACCAAGACGAGGGCATATGTGATGTAAAGTGCTGTATATTGTCGACTTGTTTTGTTCACATGGCAATATACGAACTGGAAATATAACTATTTCACTTATTTTCAGTGCTTTAAAATTGCTTTTGACTTTTTTGTATTTTTAGTTAAGATCAGTAAGCTACATAGCTTCATATAAATTAAATTTTCAAAATTGACAAAATTTAAAATGTCTAATCCCAAGGAGCAGCTTTAAATATATTTGAAGCTAATAATTTAATATATTTAATTATTCTCGCGACGCAATGAATGTGTCAAATGATCCGAAAAGATATAAAATACGGATCGCCTTACAGTTTGTAACAAGTTCGCGATTCAATACAATGGATCTCTGAGTTATTAAGTTGAGTTGTGTCTCGCTGCCTCGATCCTCAACTTCAAGTGACTTGAAATTTCCAAATGTGGTCATAATCAGTTTCATAGATTTAACCCTTACAGCGCGGGGATCGACTTTAGACGTCAGAATCTGGCGTCTGTAGACGTCAGATTCTGACGTCTAAGTCGGTCCTCGCACTGTAAGAGAAAAATACCCATAACGGTCGCAGACCCATAACATAGATATTCAAATGACATTTACCAGTGTTTATGATGATCTCAAATTGAAAAAACCCTTTTATCTCCATGGTTTATTCAAAATAATTCAGCGTTATGAGGGTTAAGATCTTTTTCATCTCCAGAAACTAGTTACACAAGTACTAATAAAACCAGAGAAATAACACAGTGGTCAGGTGGACATCAGGGCCCGTATTCTCGTACAAGTTACGATATATCGTAGGCTTCTGATTGGTCGAGATAGCCATCTCGACTAATTAGAAGCCTACGATATATCGTAACTTGTACGAGAATACGGGCCCAGTGCTCCAAGGGTTATACATAACTAGCAAGAAATTCTGAAATATGCATAAATATATATACTTTTTCAAGTGATTTTCCAAACAAATAAACTAGCACTAAAATTAATAGAATATAGTGTAGCCGATGGTCAGTTTATTTTGAAGATGTCTATTGTTTATGAGTAAAATATTTGTCGTCATATGAAGCACTTTTAGCAGGAAATTGCATTACAAATCGGGCTTCAACCGATAAGGGTTAGTTTTATAATCTGAAGACTCACACACTTGTGTATATCAAACAAAACGGGATATATTTCTGCTTTTAAACATATGGGGAAATTAAACTCTGAGCTCTGAGTGATTGACCACGCCGATAGTACCTAAAGTAACGTCCTTGCTAACCTTCTCCATGCTAGGTCCGTAAATACACTTTCCAGACGTTTTTAATTCAAACCAAACAAATTCTAAATTCATAATGTGGCAGATATTCAAATGAGTGAAAATTCAAATTGATTAATTTGGCGGTTAAAGGGTTAACTGCGGTATTTAGCTTTTTGAAAACCCAGTAAATACGACGTGCCGATATGCCTAAATTGCACCAGCGTTGGGTCTACGTTCTATATTGAGAAGCACTTTTGCCTGTCAGTACACCAGGCTACATAATAATGTACATGATTTATTGCCCTGACAGTCATAGTGATCACGACCTCACTCACTGCTCTCGATTTATGTCCAGAAATTGGTGTGTTGTCAGTATACATGGTATATGGCACAAATTGATGCGTTGTTAGTACATGACGTATTGGGTTTCAACTGAAGACGATATATAACGTTTCAAATGTGGTTGTTGCGAGAAAACGTAGATCCGTTGACTGCTTATATTGAATGACTTATTATCCTAAAACTATACATGCTATATGTATATGTTACTATATGTTATTTTGTGAATTTGAATGGTGTTTTATGCGATTGAAGATTATTGAAGTATTTTGCCAATAGCTGTCGTCGTTCCTTTATTCCACAAAAAAGTATATATGCACAATGTAATTAATCTATATAACTTAGTTTTACATCGCCTGTAAAAAAATACTACATAACACACAAAAAAAGTGCAATTGAATACGGTAACAAATAAACTAAAAGTGGATCTACACATACCATTCTGCATATCGACCATGATGAGGCAATCAGTTTAATATTTAAAATTGTCATTCATTGATAATCAAACAGTTTTAAAACAAGACATGCCTTCCATAATCCGCACATCACTGACTGTTGATCATGTAGGTCGAAATTCAAACAATTGTTTGGCTAGATTCTCACAACAATTATATGTACACGCAAGAGACATAACAAAAATATATACTTGTAAAAAAAGAAAATATCTTTCGGCAACACCGCTATGATGTGGGTATGTGAAAAAAGGTGCACGTAAATACTACCCAGCAAGCACCTGAAAACGGGGCCCCAATGCTTTTTCAATGTTGAAACAGCATCAATCGGGTGAATGCCCGTGATTTCTGGCCGCATTCTCGTACAAGTTACGATATATCGTAGTCATTCAGATGGCCATCTCGACCAATCTGATGGCTATGACATATCGTAATGTTTGAGACATGTGCATGAGGTCTATATATATCAAACACAAAAAAAACAGTGAAAAATCAGCAAAATCAGGCATAACAAAAAACGGCATAATGATAATCTTTTCTATGAATAAAACCATGGACCGACAACAGGTTGTACACTAAACTCAGCTACAGGACAATTTCACATGCAAATATCATAAATACGCACTTTCTGTTTCCACTCTCTCAGCTTGTGAGGAAAAAAAAATCAACGGATCGATGAATAAATTGAAACAATAATATACAATATTGCTCAATAGCATACCTTGGTTTGGAGATAAAATACATATTTTTTTCTCGTAGAAAATAGACAATTTAAATAACTTGTGCTACTTTTGATTCTCCCCAAAAACAAGATGTACAACATAAATTAGTTAATTCTTTCAACCCGTATGATGCCTGAAAGTATTATTTCCCATAACTGACAACTGATTTAATTTCTTAAATCTTAATAAAAGCGTTTCAACCCTAACACACTATTTTAAATAATAATAATTTTCACCCACTTGGGTAAAAATTACTTACGTTTGTTTAATTTGAGACAAAACAAATTTGGATGTTTGAACACTCATTTCATTCCCATTCCCATTCATCGTCTAACAAAAAGGACTAATGACCATATGAGTCAATAGGATATTAATAAAATATTAAATCAAATTAAATAAGATAATAAATCAGAATTTTACTGTGCAGAATTATACCTGAACAATTCTGACCACTGGTAGACACACATGTATGTATGATCACAATCATTGAACCTTATTATTCCCAGTGGGCTGTTAACCCTGCTAATCTTGCTAATCACGAATAAAGTCATTTTTACCCGTATTATTAGCTCATGGAATTATATTATTGTTCTTGGGAATGAAACGGGTGTTTAAACATCATGATTTGCAAATGTTTAGTCTCAAATTAAACAAATCTAAGTAATTTACATGCACTTGAAGTTGTGGGTCGCGGAAGCGAAACACAACTCCAAATGAGTGAAAATTCAAATAAATTAACTTACCAATTTAAGTGAGCACCAAAAATAAGTCAAAAAGTAATGCATGTTTGTAGGACTGTGAATGGTTGTCGTTAAAATAGATGTTCCAAATGGACTAGCAGGGCTCAAAAGACACAGAGTGTCATTTTTCCAGCTCGGTACTGCCAAAAAATGTGCAGGAATGGCAACATTTATTATTAGCTATTTCGATGAGCTTACAAATTTAAAGGCTGTCCTAGTACAAAGGTCCTTTTTGAAATGTCAGTTTTTACTCAGGAGTGGCAGTTTTCTTAACTCGCCAGTCCTGTAGATTAGCAAGCCATCAATGTTTAATTCTACCTCTGGACTATTGAAAATACACTACAGAAGTATACATTCAAACAAAAAATCATTAGAACGTAAAAGCCTGTCAGTACAAATTCAACAATTTTCAACTGAAAAAAAAAACTGCTAACTATGATGTGATAATCATGATAATCAAACTCCTTATACTGTTATACAAAGTCTAGAAATCATATCTTGGGTCACATACCCCAGCAAACCCGGGACGCCAAACCAATATTAATTTAATGTTGGACCATCGTCTTCAACTCTTGCCTAACATTAAACCAACATTGGTTCAGCATCTCATGTTTGCTGGGCACAGTACCAACAGTTATAAACAACAACAACAACAACAACACAACAAGAAACAGACTAACACTCAGAGCTATTCCCGGCTGTAATATGGGGGTATCTATCTCGGATCGGTAAGCCTGTATATGCAATACAAATTATTCAGCCCTTAGAACATGTATGTCGTCTATATTAGTATGGCTTTTTTTATTTTTTCACTGGGCTTATACGTGTATAGTGAGATTCTGACAAATTTGACATGTCTCAAATCTGCGATGATCACATACATTCTCTGATATTATGTTGGTACTACAACATAAATATTGACAAGCGGCACATTAAGATTCACCTCCCACCATAGCACTATAGAGAAACAATCCCACCAAACACGAGTCATTCACCCAATACTGGGTTAATGTTGGGCGGGCGTCGAAGACGGCCGACCAACATTGATCCTACATTGGGTGAATGACTTGTGTTTGGTGGGAGAGCAGTCTTCCAGGAGGGTTGTACCATACAATATGTCTTACCATGGTTACTGTAGTAACAACATTAAGTATGTAGGACTATAAAACTGGTATATTGACTTATCAATTGAGGGGGGTTATGGAGTGTGACTTGACAAAAGAGAGATCTATGTAGCATGCAATAAATCAGTTGTGAGAAAATTAAATAATGTGTACACCAGTTTAATTTTATTCGGTTTCTTATTATTTCCTCAACTAACGAGACACTTTATGTAGCTCTTTACCAATACTGCTTTGCAAAGGCAGTATCTGCTTACTTGTAAAGTAAGCAGATATTGCATTTTGCCTTTGCACAGCAGCATCATTAGAATTTAATTTAATGTGAGCTGTGAAGGGCTCACTTCACAACTGACAGAAAATAAAAAATACCCAATTTATTTTGAAAATTACCAACTATTCTATCTGAGGCCCTATCAAAAATAAAACCTACAATATCATGTTTTTGACATTACTTTGATTTAAAAAATGTTCTATAAGCATATAATAAGCCTCACTAGAAGGCAAAGGGTTAAAGACCAAAATATCCGACATTGGGAAACATTTTGTTGATCAATGACTTCTAATTACTCCCAATGGAAAATAATAAAAACTCCCTTCACTCCACTTGACCATGTTGACGTTACACTCGATATAGATTGCATATATATTGAATTTTTTGTTTTATTTATTTGACACAAAATGACTCTTTGCTGTCAAAGTGATCCACCTTTGAATAAAAAAATGCAAGGAAGGCTATCTGAAATGGCATTCATGTCATTCCACATTTACTTGGGCCGAGCCAGAGCAGAGATAAACTAGGGCCAAAGGCCTCATGTAGTTGGGGCAAAGGGGGATACTACAAATTGTTCACTTATAAGGGTGTGTCATTCAGAATGGCATACTCGCTCATAACGGCATGCCCTTATATGCGTATAAAATCTGTGATTTAGATAAAATTGTGATGTTTCACTGTTGATCGCAACACACGCCATGCAACGGCGACAACAGTAAATGAACGAGGAATGTTGTGTGCTTATTTTATCTATATCAAGACTGATATCAATGGATAATTGAATGATGCTCATCCTCTTGTCACAGCTTCACCTTGACTGAGGTTGGAAATGTCCCAATTTTAAGTTTGTCATGTCGGACCCGCAACAACCTAAATTTGGCAATTTACCATAGAGCTGAATTAAATCTCCAATTCTAGAGGTGTAGGCCTACTGCATCTGATGTTGTCAAAACCAGCACAGGTCGACTGTTACACAGTATGTGTTTTAGGCATAACTTCATTGCCTAGGTAGAGTAGGTAGGCCCACATCACATCAAAATATTAGATTTGTCCACTATGCATATAATTTAAATGAATGGCTAGACTACAACGAGCAGAAAATTATACCCCACAGTTATCAAGTAGCATGGCAAGGGGTGGCATGTCTTGAACATTATTTTTTACAGATATGGGTTACTTTACTATGAGATTATATTATTCATACATTCACTATATTAACCATAAACAGAATTATATGAAAACATTACTTCAGGGGCGTTTCCAGAGGGGTGATCAGGGTGTTCGAGCACCCCTCTTAATTTCCATAGTGCTAATTTTCCAACCAATAATTTTATATACAACTAATCCAACCGTGTCCGACATGTTAGTTCCAGCCCCCTCCACACCTAAATATAAACTCCTTCCCATTTGAAGGGCTGGTGTCTGGGATGCATCATTGGCGCCATTACCAGATTAAAGACTCAGATTAGACATTGAACTGGGCAAAACAGGGTGTTCTATTCAAATTACCTCTGTGCAAGACTGTTCAAATCCAATGTACTTATTTTTATCGCACTGCTCACTGCTTATGGAACACTTTACATTTTGTTATCCAAGATGCTAGTAGCTTGCAGATTTTTAAGAAGAACCTCAATGAATTATATCTCACCATGGTAAACTTATTTGATGTGAATAATCGATGTACCTGGAGCCTGGCTTGTGTAAATTGTCGAATATAGCGGAATATTTTGTGTCTCAAACTACCTGTGCAATTTGAATCGGCTGTGAGACGGCTATTTGAGCTGTCACCAGCCACGCATGACTAGGGACGGAGGGCTTCGTTGTCGATACTCATGTGTTGGCAGCTGACGAACCGCCCCGCCTAACTTATACTAGTGTATTGAATATATATCTATACATCTAGCACAAATGGCACCTTAAGTGATCGATCTATGAACGATAATCTGCAAATGTTGCATTGTGTTGTCTGCCTGGCTCGACTTCAGGCCGGAGACAGTCTTTGATACTGTTCGGAGCAGACCGACATCACTCTACATGATCACGCTTGTCATGATCTGACTTCGAGTATTATCACATGGTATGGATGGCTGTTTCCCTCAAAATTATTATTTGTTTTTTTTCTGTTTTATTTTTAGTCGCTTTTGTTTCCAGACGAGGTGGGTCCCTACGCTAAATTTCAAAGATCTCTAATCAACTGATTTACTCCTTGAGTTTGGGATTGTTTTTCCTCCAGTCAGTAGATGCATTCTAGGTTTATAGTATTACTTTTATTTAGGGATGTATGTAGGCCCATGTTATAATTAAGAGTGTCATGAGTTTTTACTATTTTTCCTTTACACATACCCCAGTTGTCTGTCCTTTTATATAATAAACAACTAAAGGATTTAGAGGTTTTAATTAGGTTTCTATACGCTTTCCAGAGTGTCCTTTTTTGCTACACTGTGTAGAGCACAGTGTAGCTATTTTATCTCTGGTTTTGGTGCGGGAAACAGATGACAGACAATTGTCGGTTATTTTATTTTTTATGTGTACATATTGCAAAATTTATAATCTATACTATGTACATACATTTTTAAATAGCATGTACACAAAAGCATTGCAATTTTAAACACTGGATATAATGCTGCCTTACATGATAAGTATGGCAAAACCTATAGCCAGTGAACAGTTGGTTTTATATTATACTGTCATATTATTTTATTATATAATTTTATTTCACTAATATGGTTGACAGGCATTGTAGAGGTCGTCTCAACCTGTTCCCGTCAACCAAAGTTAATAAACATGTTCAAAAAAATACCCAATTAATATTAATTGATAATGTACCATTTTTGCATGTTTTTAACTGGAAGTCAAATCAGTGATAGCCACATAGGCCCTATGTGGCGACAGAAGCTAATCTGTACAATGCAAATCTTTAAAATTTGACCATTCAGAGCACCTAAAAGTAGGAATTTGTTGCGAATGGTTTTCTTTCTCCTGTCCACCCTTAATGAGTGTGATAGATATATTTTTTAAACATTCATTTTTTTTTTTGAAAAGAAACAGAGTAAAATATATCCACTTTGTGTTAGTCTTGGCCAATAATTGAAACGTTGAGCGAAACTTGAAACAACGTTATGGAGAGTAAATATGCTAAGATTAATGATAATTATCATTGAATACCTTGAAACAACGTTGTTCCAAAGTAGATATGCTAAGATTGATAGTAAATATCATAGACTATCCTACCCTATGATAATCATGATAATTATAACACACCACAAGCACAATCCACAGTAGGCTATGGGGATCGCTTGAAAAAGACAACGGCTTAGAGTTGGACGTGCTGCCCTCTCAGGCACTTGGCGTTGCATAAAATAAAATAATAAGGACCACGGGATAAAGATTATTCCTCAATTACCATGATTCTTTCACCTGGGTGATGGCGAATTTATTTCTCAAGAGATATCATCTCTGAGTCTTGAGAACAAATGGATAAAAAACAGGGTTGCTTTTTCAATTTCCAAAAATTAATGGTTTTAGGGCCTATTTGAATTTTTCGTATTTTCTCAGTGCAATATATAGACCTCCAGTATAACCACTGACACGAAATAATTCAGATACAGCTGGGACTTAACAGGGTTTTTTTTACCAGAGACGAAATCAAGAATAAGAATTAAAAATTTGCAGTAAAGTTGTTTTAAAAATGTGAAACTACAACCAACACTACCACAAATATCTGATATAGGCCTAACTGATGATAAACTGGAATATAACATTTGCATTAATTAAAAAATATTCTGCCATAGGGGAGGGTGGGAAATTAATAAGGGTGAAATAAAAATAAATATCTCAGGAATTTTAAGTGATCACTAGTAAACGTTGTAAGCATTTTAATGGTCCACAACTTTTTTCAATGACATCAGTAGATGATTCTTGCAGAATTAGGCCGTACATAATTGCATACTCGGCATTTCACAAACAAAGTTGCATAATTATTATCACAATGAGGCTGACCCAACGTTTGATTAATATTATTGTTGCTCCGCTGGCCAAACATTAACTCATCTTTGGATCTACAGCTGTTTATTTTTATCTAGCCTATTTAATATGCCTAGTAGTTCGCACTCGCTATTAAATGAGCTAATGGTCATGTTTACGGTTTTTTTCCATTGTGTGGTTGTGTTAGCTTAAATAGTTGGACTAGAGTAGGCTAGGTTAATCTGATTCTGTCATTAAGTTAAAACTGACATTTCAGCCAATATTTAATATCTTTGTTTTACAGCAAATATACCACGAAATCGCACTATTTGATGTTTATTTTTTTTTAAATTTTGCGTTGGCAAGCCCCCTATAGGTCATTGCTGTTGGATGGTTTCTTTGAAATCTGAGCACCCCCCTTAATTTATTTCTGGATACGCCACTGTACTTCACTGAGATAGACTCGGGGCACCTTGAGACAGTTTTGGGGCACATTGAGACACCCTGACTGACCTCATATCTGATATTATTCATAGTTTTTGTGTGGGGTGTATTTGAAGTGATAGCACAGGTGTACGATATCACACAAATCATAGGGAAATCAAGTATTACGTGATCTATAGACACAGATATTGATCATCCTAAAAAAGTAATTTTCATGTAAAAAATGGACCTTAGCTTAAACAGGGTGGAAAATAAAAATTGGTTAGTTTTGGTACCATTGACCAGCTGGCGAACAACTCGCAATAATATATTTTCTGTAAAACAGGCCTGTCTCATGTGCCCAAAGTCCCAAGGTGCCCCAGTCTCCCCTATGCTTTACTTTGAGATTATACCATTCCTACATATATACATCTGCACCAGTGCGGTCTCAATTCATGCCGAGCGTAGCTCAACGCGTGCCGCAAATCACATGGCAGAGTGAAGATGACATATATAGGGGCTTACAGTAGGCCTATAATAAACATAATTAGGCTATATATGACAATGTTATGAAGGATATTAAGCAGTATGCATTGTACTTGAATTTCAAGTCTTAGTTGCAACTTCCATGGTAACACTGTTTTGACAGAAAACACAGTGACATAATTCAGCCTTTCAGGAGTCAGGAACGCACCATTAGATATATGGGGGCGGTTTTTGTTGATTGCAACCTTTTTTTTACCTCCGCAAGAAAACTTTTTTTTGTGATGAACGTCCTACAATTTTGTTAAATTTTTGTTGCAGAACTGAAATATATATTTTTGTCGTATGCCTTTCCTATTATGTACGTTACCATTTGGTGGTTTTTCTGGTCAACATATTTTTCATCAATTTCGACAACAAACTTTTTTTTCTGACCACATTTTCAACAAACTTTTTTTTTCTAGTCCACTCCCCCCTCCCCCCCCCCACCCCCCAAGATATCAAATGGTGCGCCCCTCAGATGGCTTAGTATGTCAACCAGACTCTTTCCCCCTTCCAGCTTGATAGGCCAGCCTACTCCAATTGAATGTTATGCAGGGGTGACCATGTGGTGCTGAATTGAGTCTAACAGTAGCCTACCCGGACAGACGTTGATACTTTGTGCATTAGTAGTTAATGTTAGTAGGTCAACACCATCCCCCACAGGGGTGAGCCACGTTGTAGCCCTGGAAGAGCCCACAACAACAGTGACAACCCAAGGTCTGTCCACAACCTCCAGTTGCAATTTTTTTTGCTACGTTGTGTTGTATTGGGGTTTACAACTAATTTACAATGTATTATGTAGGCCTACGACAGGGAAATTGGGAAACAAGGTGTGGAAATGTCTATGAGGTGACAATCAGACGCAAAGATCATGCTGATCAGCTGTGGTGTGTAGTGCCTATACCCCAGTCTACAACGCTGGACCAACGTTAAACCAACATTGATTCACTGTCTTGTGTATGCTGGGTCATCTTCACTCTGCCATGTGATTTGCGACACGCAACGCTCGGCCTGAATTGAGACTGGACTGGTGCAGATGATGCTGGGTAGACTATAGGCTAATGTGTGTCGAGACCAGATGAACAACACAACATTGATTACAGGTGCTCAGCAGACCCAATGCGATTTAATGTTGGCCTAGCGTCTGCGACATCGGACCAATATTGTAGCGACATTGGGTCAACGCATCGTGGTTGCTGGGTTGACCTGAAACCTTGCGGGATAACGATATTAATGGTAACTGAATACCATCCCTCCCTCATTTCATCTGCAGTGGGGTGACGTGTTGTTGGCCCCTATGTACAGATAATTCAGACCTCAGAGGTTAGGTCAGCTATTGAGGTCAGACATGTTTTATAAATTATGTCATTGCTGGCCAATCAGCATGCAGTATGTCCCAGGAGGGGAAATCCTTGAGAGCAATAGGGCATACCATATTTGGAGATGGATGTCAGCTATTGTGTCACATTTTAAATGATGTCATCGCTGGCTAATCACTGATCAGGATACAAGCCCTTCTCCCCAGAATAATGCTTGTTACTGGGCCCTGTAATTTGCATAAGTTGTGCCCAATCAGAACATAGCTGATTGATTATGCTGGACAAG
This sequence comes from Flabesymbios commensalis, assembly GCA_964017125.1. Lineage (NCBI taxonomy): Eukaryota > Metazoa > Annelida > Polychaeta > Terebellida > Flabelligeridae > Flabesymbios > Flabesymbios commensalis. The sequence goes on along the minus strand of OZ024910.1, from coordinate 34,524,957 downwards.
GGCCAAACCTACAAACCTACTACCAGTAGTTAACATGGTTAAGGGACCGTCGACATCGTCTTGTTTTGTATCAAACTGATATAAAAAGCCCCTGCGGATATGTATCTATTGATAGGATCCCCGAAACTGAGGCCAATGGTCATATTTATGAATGGAATTCAACCATCTATCAGTTTTATGAATGAAATGACGTCAATTTTTGTCCAAAATTCAGAGACTAGATTCTGATAATAATGTACCTGGGCTGACACCCAGATACAAAAATGTAGTGTACACAACACATAAATAATTTTAATCCTTAATTATTTTAATCCCTAAAGTGCTAAGGTACAAAATTCAAATTTATACACACTCGAAGTAGTGTCTCACTATTATGACCAGCAAGTCGATGGTAATTTGAATCTAAATTTATGCAATCTGGCAATTTAAAGCTCTAATCTCTCGTAAGTTTTTTTTTTTGTAGGAGAAATTACAAGGCCGAAAACTACTAGACGTGACAAGCACCTTAAGTGTTAACCCTTGTGCTGCTGAATTGCTCCCAAGTATTTTTCATGATATTTGGAGCTGGAATTGCTAACGCAATTTCCAGCTCCAAATATGATGACAAATATTTATATTTACGAAAAACAGACAGTTATTTAATATTGAAAAATTGGCTTAACTAAGCATTTACCAAATTTAGTGATTTTTCTATTGATCAAAAACATGCTCGAAAACGTGTGTGCCCGTTAAGTATGGTTCCAGCCGCACAAGGGTTAATATATGGCCAACGTAAAGGGGTTAGCCCTATCATGTATATTGAAATAAAATTGGTCAATCTATTTGTGCATCATATGTTTAGAATATAGTGACATTGAACACAAAAGGGATAATTGTGACAAAGGATCCGATTTCCAAATTTAACAACATTCACTCCCAGAAAAAAAAAACATATCCCAATATTGTTTGAATGTTGGCCCATCATCTATGATGCTGGCCCAGCATTGAACCAACATTGGTTAAATGTCTTGTGTTCGCTGGGCTACCACCTGACACAGATAATGAAAATAATTCCTACCTTTCCCAATTCCTATGTGAAGCGTGATTGATAAAGAGGAATGACAATGAAAATCTGATTTTCTTTTGGAACAATTTAATTCATTCAATCACAAGAAATGCAGAGAAAAATATAAAACTGAAATTTGATGTAAAACTACCAATAAAATGAGACTTAATCTCTAGAGGTCTGAGTCTAGTGTCCCGTTACTGTTGCCCATAACTTTAAGGAGCTAAAAATTACTCAGAAGCATACACGTAAAAGTACTTTTAAGGCACTTATCGTCTTGCGAGAGCAATTGTAACGAAAACTTGATTTAAAATAGTAACCCTTGTCCTGCTGAATTGTTGGTATTTAATTTTTCGTCATTTTAAGCTGGAATTGCTAACACAATTTCTTGCTTCAAATGACGGAAATATTTATATTTTTTTTAAATGAATATCTTCTAAATTGAATTATTTGACTAAATGAGTACAAAGACTTAGCCAGAGACCCGTCAAGGCGTCTTTTGGATGGCCTATTTTCAGCCAAGATATAGAAAAATATCACCAGATTTCACAAAATTGCATAGTTTGAGGACGCCAGACCCCATCCTGTCCCAACAATAAGTAAATTCGGACTCCCTTCTATCATTCCCTAACTTAGTCCTTGACTGAGCATCTACCACAAACAATATCACCGGTGATTATTTCAGTAACATATTATATTATCTGGTTTAAAACATGATTGAAACCGTGTATGTATATGGCTGTAGGGTTAAACCTTGTCCTGCGAAGTTAATTTAATTTTCACCCACTTGAAGTTGTGTCTCGCTACCGCGACCCACAACTTCAAGTGAGTGAAAATTACTTATATTTGTTTAATTTGAGATCTATCCTTTGCAAATCCCGATGTTCAACTCTTTCGAGCCTGAATTGACCATTGTCATATTCAAGCAGCGAATTGCGAACGATATTCTTATTCTTAAAACAATTCCACTAAAAATTAATTTCTAAAACTCAATAGGTGTATGAAATTGAATCTTTCTTCGGAGATGCAAAATGATGGTTTGATGCACCGCGAGGGTTTAAACACACATTCTTTTCCCAGTATCAGAGATATGATCAGCTAATAAAAGGAATTGAAAAGACATTAAGACAATAGTCGTGATCAAGCAGGACAAGGGTTAATCTCCTAGTTTATCCCCTCTTCAAATCAAAGTGTTATTCTAAACAAGCTCAAAAAGACCTCCTCACCAAAGTGGATCAAATAAAGTTCATCATTCAGATTATTCGTACAATGCTGACACGCAAACAGCAGTAAAATCTCCTCACTTTACAAATAAGCAGTTTTCCAAAAAGTTGCAAGGCAGTAACCCAGCAAAAACAAAAATATACGCATAACATTTATACAATGTTGGACCAGCGTCAAAGACATCGGGCAGACATTGAATGAATGTTATACAAATATTTTGTGTTTACTGGGAATGTGAATATCCGCAACATGCATGACAATCCATGTTTTAAGCTCTCATTGGCAGAAGGAAAATTTATAGCCTATGGAGCCACTAAAGAAAGCTCATCACAGTAGCCTACCTATTTTGAAACAAATGTGAAGGTTGAGCAAAATATTTGGAAAAATATTCAATTGAAATATGTTCTTACCATATTTTTTGCGGATATCGTCGTATTTAGTTTGGCGTTCAGCACTCCTACAAAGACAGAAATGTCACTCATAGAAAACTCTCAAGCTGACCTATCTATGCTAAAGATAAAATGTCTCCACCATATTACAAGTATAACCCTTTCAGCACGGAGGCCGTCGCCACGACGGCCTAAATGGTGTACACTAAAGTATGTGGGCCGTCGCCACAGCCTAATTTACAGCCACAACAGCCTAATTAAATGACGTCATACAATAGGGCCTAGTACTATGGGAAACATTACTGCCAGTAGTGAAAGAATTAAAGCATGTAGACAGCGAGATGATATTTCATTCTCTATTGTTGTTTGCTACAAAAATCCCAGTTTGGATATTTATAATTGATTGCTGATTGCACACATTTCTGCTTGAATATTAGCATTAAACATGCTAAACACCAGTTATACCTCTGAAAATCTGTCCTCCATTACTAATTCTTAGGACATTTCTTTGATTATAATTAAGTGACTATTTACCTGACAGCACGGCGCTCTTGGCGTTCATCTCTCTCACGCTCCATACGAGCATCCTCCTGTTGGAACCTAATTAGAACACAAGTTTACCTATTGTAAGCAACAGTGATCGATAGGAAGTTTCTGGATAAATATATACTCAACTAGACCTATAATTACTCCAAAAAAAAAATAGACATGTCACCATCAGTTGATACATAATTATCATCATGGGAGTTCTTTATTAGTCACCCACAAAAATATAAATTATTGGGTTACATCAGACATCTTTTCAAAAGTTAATAGCAATATAAAATTCAAATCACTGACATGACATAAATCGTTTACCAATGTTTCTTTTTTTAGATTTAAATGTGTATTTACAGATTATCCCACCATTAAAAATAAAAAAGCATAAATTTTTACCACCAACTAAAAAATAAAGTGAAGACAGCAACATTTTCAAGCATCAATAAAGGCATACCAATGCGCGATGTCGCCCGGCAATTATGGTAATTGAAACAATTCTGCTCTGCAAAGCCAAAAGGCAGTAAAGTAGGTAGTGGCTGCCTATTGGCTTTGCATGGCAGAATTGACTTACTTTCTCCTCTGTTTGCTCTTGTTGGTACGGCAGCAGCAGCAGTAGACACAGCAGCAGCATGATATGAGGATGATGCCGCCCAGTACTGCCATGCAGATTAACAGCGCCAGGTAGTTCACTGAAAAACGGCACAATAACGCACACATTAAACCTCAACTCTTTTAACCCTTATCCTGCCAAGTTAATTTATATAAATTTTCATCCACTTGAAGTTGTGTCTCGCTAGCGCGACATACAACTTCAAGTGCCTGAAAATTATTCATATTTGCCTAATTTGAGCACAAATATTTGCAAATCTTGATGTTTAGACACACATTTCTTTCAAAATGACAGTGATTCGGTCGACTCATAAAAAACATCTGATCAACAAATGATAATAAAAACTTAAATATTTCAAAATCAGTTACTTAAGATATTTAAAATGCAAATAGAAGAAACCATAAAAAACCTGATATCTTTCACCAATTTTGTCCACATTTTTTACACATTACTGGGCGACCAGAGTCGCCCATAGTGCAGAGCTGGATGACTTTGCTGTGTAATAGTTACCGATAAGTTCCCTTGCCATAATTACTCACCGCATTTTCTTAACCACCAGGTAGGATTGTGGAACCAGCTCACATCTTAACCCCTGTGCTGCTGAATTGTTTGCAAGTATTTTTCATTCATTTATATTCATCAATTTCAAATAAATAAAAATCTCCGAAATGTAATTATTGATTACTGAGCATCTACCACGAGATATGTTACAAATTTGTGGTATTTTATTTAAAGCAAAATTAACTTCAAAACATATATGTATATATATACGGTCTTAGCAGCAGCAGGGTTAAGATGAGTAAAAATGAGGGGAAACACTGGAGGTTAATTATGTAAATGGTAAAGTTCAAAAGTAGTATTTCAACCCTCAAGATTGAGGATTGTACCTCAATTATCCCAAGGACAAAATCACTGATAAAATACATAACTTGGTTACTCAAATTAATCTAACAATAATTTAGTGATATCCTCGCAAGAATGACAAATGCTGACAGTGTCGATCATTTAAATCACCACAAAAATATCAGGATTTAACAAAATTCCTTCACCAAAAGTGATTTGTCTATTCTGCAAGTTAATTAAACAATGTGGTCAACTTGTCAGAATTATACTTTTACTTGTCCTGGATAAATCTAAATGTCAAGCCATGTATTTTCTTAAATTTTAACCCTTCAATCACTATTGTCACAAATTGTATTGTTCCTAACCCCCCCTCCCCTCTGAGTGACCACCCCCTCCCTCACATTTTTAAAATGAACAGGCCTCATGAACAGGCAGGTCAGGGAGAAATAAACATCATCCTTGGTGACAAAACAACCATGTTTGACACACACAGCCTAGCACTGCTGTGCAAAGGCAAAAGACAGTAGCAGCTTACTTTACAAGTGAGCAGATACTGCTGATTGCCTTTGCAGAACACTTGTGGTGACAGAGTTGTACTCACACCAGCAGACGCCCCATCTTGCATCAGACAGACCACAGAGATCTTTGTGGGGAATGACATCCCCCACAGGGTATGCCATGCACTGCTGGCCTTCTGGGCTGGACTTACACCACAGGCACTGTAACAAATCACAAAGCAATGGAAGTGAATATAAGTACAAGTTCTAATGATGAAAAAATAAATACTTTAAAACCACAGTTGTCCAGGTCAAAACCAAACAAAAATTTATTTATTTAACCCTTTGGACCCGAGCCTCTGCCTCCTGGAGTAGTAGATCCTTTTGGTGATATTATTATTGACCATATTTTATCTTTCAAAGGCTATACACAATTATCCTGACGAAATTCACAAATAATACTCCATTAATATTATTAAATGCTGTGGCTTGTTGGGACAGTAAATTATGACGTCATAATTCTATTTACAATTTGTGATCTATTGTGGGTTTTTTCATTTGGTTAATTATACAATATTTAAACCTAAAATGGTTAATTTCTTACCGATATATTAGTACTTCGGTATATATGACGTTATGAAAATACCGATATATCGGTACATCTGGTCCAAAAAGTTAAAATTTATAGTACCAGAGCAGAGCTACCCACAAGCAAAATTATTTAAGGCTTGGAAAGTAAACTAAAGAGTGGGATTATCCGATATTTGACAAAAAGTGCTTGAAAATCTTTCAATATCATTGTACACACCTCTCAATGTTGTTTATATTATTGGGCCAGTGCCTAAGACAATGGACTAATATTAAACATGTTAAAGCAAACTTGTCGATTCAATGTAAATTTATTTTTCTATTCATCATGTTCATGTGCTATTGTATCAGTGTATAGTGTAGTATTGTCAGAAATTTAATTTAACAATGTCAATGATTACATAGGGATTCATTTTTTCAACTCACTGAGGCATGACGTAAACAATTCTCACAAGAGTCTTGCTCCCTGCCGCACACTGAAAAAATAGGGATAAGAAATTAAAGTCATGAAAATGTGCATTTTTTTCAAAATAAAAAATTCCATTACAAAAACACATACATATTATAGATATTTTTAAAAGAACCATTAGATAATAGGTCAAGATATTTTAATAAATTATGTCAGATTCAGATATAGCAAGCTTGACAGTACATTAACATATATAGAAGAGGCTCACTGGCCGCCTTTTTAACAACATTCGGCAGCCAGCACATTGCCTAATCTGCTAACTGAATGATTGGAACGCTGCAATAACAATAAAAAATATTCACATATAAGCGTCAAATATAGTAGTGGAGACGTACATACATTGCAGGTAACTTAAGTCAAAGAATTGGGATTTAACCTCGAACAGGGCACCGTTAATATCCGTGGCAGGACAGCGGCTGTACACAATTTAGCGCCGTAGGCCGGTAAGCGCTATGCCAATGGGAGAAATCTAGAATTCTCCATCAAATTCTCCATTGACAAACGTAGATCTACCCCACTTTCTCTCATAAATTAATATTATATGACCCATTAATTTAATAATTACACAAGTCGACCCAAGTCTAACGTTAGACTTGATTGAATATTCTCGACTCATTTTTTCCTGTCAAGACAGGTGGGTCTAGTCCAAGACCAATCCAAGTCTACCTTGAAACTTCCAATGTAGATCTATAGATAGATAGATAGATCTAGATTTTTTCAGCATTCACATAAAAATAGGGTTAACAATCAGTATGATAAATACATTATGTATTCAAAATACAATGTGATCACCATTCTGGAACACCAGGCCCTGAGGGATAAAAACACTGAAAAGTATCCTGTTGCAGGTCACTTATTTCCGCAGTGGTCCCTATATGCTGTTCCAGAGTGGCGGTGACAAGAGCAAGTTATTTTATACTTTCAATAAATACATTAGTTATATCACAGATAAACTGGTGACTAGGAGAGTCATAGCATTTTCACAAAAAATACAGGCAGAAACTGCCTCAACTAGATGAAATATGAAATGATTATGAAAGTTTATAAATAGTGCATATGATGAAATATATTTTATTGATGATAATATACACAATAAAACCCTTATTATTTACAACGGTTTCTGGAGCAATTTCCAGACTCTGCTTGTTATAAATTAATTAAAAATCACTGTAAAAAACGAGCTGAATAAAATGGCTTTATAATCTCTAGAGCACATAAATCGGCAAACATACCCGCCTATATTTATAAGGCTGTATGATTGTAAATATGATTAGTAGAAATGAAAATCACTCCGAGCTTCAGTAATTAGCTCCTCTCTGAGATGCTTATTGACTCCTTTCTTGAACGAAAGTAAGGCTTCAGCTGATCTCGGAGAAACTGGGAGCGCATTCCATATATTACCGGGTGAGAATCGAAATGTCTTTTTCCCGATGATTTTACTTGGGAAAACAACATATAGAAAACTATTTCTAGTGAAAAAAGAATGTTGATCATGAAAATGTCCCGCTTTAAATATTGAGGGGCATTTCCATGCACAATTCGATACATATTGTTTAGCTTGATTTGTTTAACTCTTTGTCATTTGACAAACTGGGATCCAGATCTTCTATGCCAATGACAATGTGACACCTAGGGCTGGCAGGGGGGTAGACCTAGGTCCTAGCCTAGAAGTAGAACAAATCTCATAGTTTTGTTTTGCAAAATTTGTAGTTTCTTTTGTAGCTGATTAGTCCTTAAATCAACAAATCTAGACTTGGACTTGATTCTTGAGGTTGTTCCAAATAATTTGATCAATTGAATTGCTAATAATAGCCATTCTAGGTTTTGCTAATTTGGTGACATTTTCGTCTGCTCAGGAGCTGCCAAGTGCTGCCAGTGCTGGTTTGGTTGAGCCAAAGGCACTTTGCTCTAGACTACTAGATTAGCTGATTAGTCCTTAAATCAACAAATGCCTCTCGCGTTAAAAGTTAAGAAATAGTCTAGAATATACGTACAGACGGTGGCATTTGGTTCTGGTGTTGTGCCAGTTGTGGCAGGTGCGACGGTGGGTGGTTTTGTTGTTGTTTCATCTTCGGCTGTTACGCAGCTGAGGGTTATAATCCCCACAAACAACACTAAACAAAATGTCTTCATCTTTAACCAATATCTTACACCCAAATTCTAAAGGTATTAACCACAATATATACAGAAATATGCTTCTTTTTCTCGTGTAACTTGTTGATATTTCGGACCCAATCGCAAAGTATCTGTCACGAGAATCTGTGCGCGAGACAATGTAGTTCGCTTTGATTACATATCATTCGCGAGAGGGCGACACAATGAAAATAATCTGCTTTGCCGAGGTAGTTTTTGGACTACAGATAACGAGACGTAGCCTAGGCCAAGTTTTGTGATCATGCGATGCTCAATTGGATTTGGTTTAGTAAAAAGGCACACAAAAGTGTCTATTTGCTGTTCTTACACTTCTCAAATTTATCAAATGTTGTTAAAATTTAATTTTACTGTAGGGGAGACTGGGGCACCTTGAGACATGGGACACCATCAGACTAGATCAGGCTAATCCACTCTGCTTCGCGACGGAGCATAGCGCAAGAGTCCCCAGCTTGGAGTACCATCAGACAAGCCTGTTTGACACAGAAATTATTTTGCGATTTGTGCGCCATCTGGTCAATTATACCAAAACTAACCAATTTCGATTGCACCCTATTGCTAATGGCTATTGGACATCCTTGAGATGCATGTAAGCTTAGGTCCATTTTTTACATGAAAAGTAGATTTTTTGGATGATCAATATTACTTTTGGTTCTATAGATAACATAATACTTGATTTCCCTATGATTTTGGTGGTATCTTACACCTGTGTTATCACTTTATAACTTATGTATAATGGTTTGGTTCAAATACACCCCACACACAAACTATGATATCAGATGTGAGGTCAGTCAGGATGAGGCACCTTGAGAAGCTGTCTCAATGTGCCCCAAAACTGTCTCAAGGTGCCCCAAGTCTGTCTCAGGGTACCCTGAAAGTGTCCCAAGGTGCCCCCACTTTTTTCCGGGCACATATTTTACTGCAACATCTAACATTAGCCAGCTGCAGACTTTAGCTACAGGTATGTAGTATTCAAATCTTGATTTTAGTTGGAGCCACGTTGTTTTCAGGTAGGCCTACCTAATTTGGCGTCTCAAGGTACCCCATGTGGTGTCTCAAGGTGCCCGAGTACGGGGTACATTGAGACACTTTTTTAAAAATATGTTTTGTTAAAAATGTAAGGTTACAAAAACTGATACAAAAACTGATAATTTTCATCTCTTGCTCAAATATACCCCACTAGATGCTGTATCCATATGTGTCGTCAAAATATTTTATTTTGAAAATTAAATCTATGTTTGGGGGGTGTAAATTTTTCCGTCTTAAGGTGCCCAGTCTCCCCTACCGATCAGGCATTGTAGACCTAAGCATTGCAAACAAACAATCATACCTGTAAATCATTCTAACAAAATGTTTTCCAGTAGCTTTGTAACCTATGGGATGTATTTGATAGCAGGAAAAAAGTATATTAAAATAAAACTACCCGGTACTGGAAAGGTGTTAGGCCTATATCCAAGATGGCCGCCTATGACTGTAAAAGATGAAAATTGCTATGAATAATTTAATGTATAACTGTTGTTTTAAGTCTACTCAAGGTGTTAAATGTGGTAAAATTAATTCGTACAATGTCCTGACTTTTGAATTATAACCATACTACAAGCTGCATTTGTTTGTAGGCCCTACAGTGATGTCTGTACCGTAAAACGGGGTGACTTGGGACGATTTCAACTGTTTTTCGTATCCAAACTTAAGGCATTTTCCAATATGACTGTAGGCCTATAAATGATTTTAGCTCAAAATTTATAATCACTGGAATCGTTCAATATAAGTTTTTGTTTAGTTATGTTGTTCGAATACAATTTTTTAAAATAATTTAAAGTGTCCCAAGTCACCCCGCAAATGGGGTGACTTGGGACATATGTTGGGTATTTTAAAAATGAACAGTTCTCATTGAGAATGTCTCCATCAATATATATTTGAAGAATAATAAGTATAAAAAAGCTGAATTTATTATTTGGTGCTGGATTTAAAGTCTAACCCATGCTCTGTATTTAGAATTAATGATTAAAAGTAGACCAATTTTACAGGTGTGATTTGACGTCATAATACGTTTTTTTAGGATGTTTTGTATATATATATCTAATACGTATCTCAACCAATCAGGCTGGACATACGTGACAGAAAGATATAACACCAATCTTTTATTATACCATTCACAGTGAAATTAGTTTATACATAATCCAGTATGTGAAACTACTGAAATAAATAAATAACACATGGGGTGACTTGGGACACTTTTGTCTGTTTTATTCAACAGCATCAACGAAAATAAAATGTAACCAGCTCAACTGAAAGTAAAATACGCATGGACATGCTATAAACAACAATATCGCAATATAACATAAACATATATAGCCCAGCCAAATTGCATGTCTACACCAAAATATATACCCTGTAAGATATGTGTGCCGTATAATGGAGTGACTTGAGACGATGGGGTGACAGAGGTGCATAACAAACTACGGAAAAATGTGTCCCAAGTCACCCTACTTTAAAAATGTATTTGTTTAAAATTCATGAATTGTGACTTTACAGGAAAAGACTATTATTGATATTATTTTTATTCTTAACATGACATTTTTGAGACCTATGGCTATTTCATGTCCAAATATAATTCAGTCATCAAATTTTAAAGGTACATGCACCAGTCAAAAGTAGAAGTAGCTTTGGAAATGGCCATAAAATTGCACTCACCTAAAAATGCTCACTACCTTCAAATGGAAGATGTCTTCCTGCCAAAAATAACGCAGTTGGCACATCAACAATATTCTGTCTTTGTTATTATAAAAATATGACTCTTAGTATAGAAATTGATATTACAGTCATATTTTAAAATAATATTTTATTGATTTGTCCCAAGTCACCCTATCGTCCCAAGTCACCCAATTTTACGGTATAACTTGTACAACGTTTTTGGTTATACAGTCGGTATTCCAACCTTTATTAGTGTAATTTGCTCGAATATGTGTGACTCATCACCAAAAACAACAGTAGGCCTATATGGTCAATATTGTAGAAATTAACTTGATAATATTTCCTATAAGCACTGCATGTTTGCTCTTTCAAAAATATTTATTTTAGATCATTATCAGGAATACATGTTCATTGTTTTTAGGGGAGAGCGGGGCTAGTTGTAACGAGGGTAGGTCGCAACAGCGCACTTTGATCAAATTGTTGCTGAATAATTTGAACTCACTAGGTGTCAATTATGTCTTCTATAGCCATGTATTATTACTATATATTTCCATCCCATAATGCCCAGGATTGTTGGAGAACGACCATATTGGATAGAAAACGAGGTGAAAAGTATTTTTCTGAATACCAATACATTATCACTTATCACAATGAAAAATAAATCAAATAATTTCAACTGTGAATGATTATAGGTCACCTTGGAGATGTCTTTTATGATGACAGACTAAATGACTGAAAAAGATTACTCGTAATGAGATATGTTGGCAAATGTTTTTTGGGTGCTTGTGGGGCTAAATGTAACAGATGAGTGGGGGCAAGTTGTACCAGTGTTACAATTTGCCCCCATTATCTCCCCATATTGTTACATATTGCCCAAATAGATTATATAAACTATGTTACAACCTGCCCCTATAATTATTATATGTATATATGTATATATATAGAACAAAAATGCATATAAATACAGTGTATCAGTCCTCTGTTATTGTTATGCCTACCACTTTGCTGCATCCTTATATGGACCAGGTAAACAATGTCAGTGATTTAGTAATCTGAATTAGCAATTTGACACTTTCAATTTCTTTTGTGTAAACCTATGCATTAAAGGTTATTACAGACCTATTATTACATAAATGGTTTATTATTTGGTGCAAAACTCTATTTCGTATAATTTATATGTTGCACCATAGTATGTTACAATGTGCCCCAATAAGCACAGTACCTGTGTTGAAACCTGCCCCCATGCTGTTACAACTTATCGGCACCGGGGGCAAATTGTATCATTTCAGGTGTGGTCATATTTCACTGCACCACATAGCAACTATTGATGATATGTATCAAAATGATATTCTAGGTTATAGAGGATACATTATTTCTTTACTATATAACATGACTCCATTTATAAAGTTAATTATCACTCGGAAAATTACTAAAATGGTGAAAATGTTACAACTAGCCCCGCTCTCCCCTACATCTTTTATTTTATTTAGCTCTTCTATTAAGCTAAAACATGTGGGCATAGGCTTACACATTTCCACCCCACCCCCACCCGGCATATAAGAAGGAACCCCTTAAATACTGAGCTCTTGGTTAAAGGGCGATATGGAGGCTTCAAAAGGCAATTGGGAAGTCTTAAGGAACGAGGAAGCGGTGCTAAAGCGCGGCAACGAGACGTTAAGGGCGACCGAAAGGTGTTAAATGGTGATGGGATATGCCTTAAAATTTGATAGAGAGGCGCCAGAAGGTGACGAGTAAGCGTTAATGCATGGCCGACTGGGACGCGTGAAATGGCGGTGGGAATGTGTTTTCTGGTCCAAAATAGCTAATTAACCTTATAACAACAAATATGGCATTGCGTCATCAAAATAATGCTGTAAAATAGCATCAAAAATATGTATTAAACTTTCTATTTTTATTTGTGGAAAATGTGTTTTGGAAATTGACTTTTTGAATTTGAAGGTAACCTTGGTCCACAAACAAAATACCATAAATTGATTGTCCAGTCAAAACCCCATAAAAATGAGGTATTACACATGATCCTAGCTTTATTAAAAAAAACCTGTCCATTATACTTTACCTTGAAATTGACATTTTGCCATTGAAGATGACCTTAAATTATCAAAATAATATAAGAAATGGATAATTTAGTCAAAATCACACAAAAAAAGAGGTATTACACATGTTCCCACCTTTATGATTTTGCTAATTGAGACCTTACAACATTGTTCATATATTAGTTACGTATATACTTAGGTTCACGGTTTTCATATATATAAAAAAATCATTGAAAATATTATGTTCGCGTTGAAATATTGTTAAAATTAAATTTTTCACCTCCAAAAACATATATTTAGATTTATAAATAACATTTTTATGATGATTTTAGCCCATGATATGACAAAATGTGAAATCGGCAGCCTTCTTGGACGCCATCTTGAATTTCTCAAAAGGCTCAGGGTAGATTCTTCGGGACTTTTAGTATGTTGTAGGGGATAGTTTTCTAAACATTTTCTGAAATTTTCAGCTTGATATTAATTTGTTCAGGTACCAAACCTAATACTCTTGGCCTAAATAGACTAATGAAATATCGTAGATCATTTTATAGTCTAAGTGGCTGCGCTATGTCTTTTCCAGGATTTAATGTGGATATTAAAAATATATATATGGGATAGTGTATGTGTTTGTCGACATTAAAATGGCCTGGAAACAATGTACCTCACAATTACTCAAATTAAAAAGTTACAATCTATGCAAGGCACTCTTTTGAAGTCTTCCCTTAACCAGAGTGTGCACAGCCACCATTCAAAATTAATAAATATTGTTTTCCAGAATTTTAACCGTGGGTGTCTCTCTATTCCTATGCTCTCTTAATGTGAATGAATATAAATCACCAAAATTATTTTTAACTTGTGGCATTGAAGAGTCCCTTGCCAATATATTGACGGACCCGACTGTGTCCCATAAACTTTTGCTTCTACTTACAATCAGTATTAAAGAATAGGCTGTTCTGTGTTTTTAATGTATCATGTTTTTAACTGGTAATATTTTTGTATTATATTTGTATGTTTAAAATGTGTAATCTAATCTGATATGTATGTAGCCTATACTGTCTCCAGCTTGAAGGTTGAATAAATAATAACACTAATATTAATAACGTCAGCCCAATTCATTTCAACAAAGAAATGTGATAAGCACACTCGATATGGGGCTTAGAGAATAACAACCTCAAATCAGCGGTTGTTCACTTCAGAACAGCCTCCATGAAGAAGACACAGTATGTTTTTACTTGTGGAGATGATGCTATTAATGCTATTAAATAATACCTTTATATAAATATATGGTTTAACACTAACATGATCTTACATATTATATATTGTGATGTGTACGATGGATATGTTTATTAATTTATAATATAAATAGGGCAAACCACACTAGGACAAATTTGTTATAATTATATTCACATTGAGCTTATACTATTATAGGTAAATATCTGATATTACATAATAATTATATTTAATGGAAGTCAATACCACATGTTTAAGCAAATCATCCGGTTGCCACAAAATTTCGAAAGGAAAAATTCCAGACTATTTACTGACTTTTCATCACAAAAGTGTAAAATATTCAAATCGGGCGGAAAGTGGGCACAGATCCAGGGTATCATGAAAGGGGGCGCCGGCGGTTTGTGGGCTTGTCCCGAAGATTTTTGTTGTTAATTTTAAACCAATTTATGGACTTTTTGTAGCAATACTCTCCACGTTTTCCTGACTTTTTACCGTAAGATATTTTTCTTGACCGGTCATGGTTTTTAATAACGCAATCCTGACTTTTTAAGTTTTTACGGTGTCGTGGCATTTTTAACCCTGAATATCCTGTTATTTTGTGTTAACTTGTTTAATTATAAAGTTTATAATGTGGGCCTACTTTATTATTATGGATCTTATTCTACAATAATGTATTTTAATTGGAGGAGGGCACTAATTCAATACAGAGTGGAGCAATAACCTGTTATGATATTATTCAGCTATGAATTAGATTGTACAGTACGTTGTTCGCGTGTGTATTATTGAATATAAGTTTATAGCATGACAAGTGAATATGACAACTTAGGTGCAAAGCATAGTAATATTTGAGCATAACTTTGCTTTGGAAAACCCCAAGATCAAGATAAGGGCAATCCCATCTCAATTTCAAACACGCCCTATTTTAGTCGGAGTTATCTTTTATACAACCCCCAAGTCATGGCAATGTGAACTCACAGTCAGATCATTTTGAATCTTCGATGATAATGATGCATATTCTCTGGGTCCCGTCATTATATTTTGTGTCACTTCAAAATGTAATGAAAATCTATCAAATAATTGTATTTTTTTTCAAATAGCGGAAACATTTAGATAGGGTCTTAGGTAATTTGTTGAGCGATTGTTTGTTAGACGATTTGCTATAATTTGCGATAGCAATTACTTTACATTGCCTTTGATATGACATTTGATACATTGTAGTGTAAGCGCCAACCTTGAAAATCCCATAATATGACCTAATTGTTAACCTCATGTATTTATGATGCAGGTTGTTAATAAATATACACAGTTGTTAATTTGTTTATTATAGGTAAACGTGCTAAATGTGAAGAACATTATTGATAACTAGACCTGGTAAGGCCACTTCTGTGAAGTGCACCCTCTCTGTGTGTGTGTGTAAACAATTATACACTCGTGTGCGTCAATATGTTCTCACTGTTATGTGGACATGCCATAACGTGATGTTTTAGCTGAAGAATTCAATTTGGACATCATGTCGTCTGTTGCGTAGAAGGATGCACGTGAACTATAGCCGGAATTATCAATATGCAACCAACAAATGATATTTTTCTACGAATTATGACATCTAGAGACATAACAGTGGTAAAGTCGCTAGCAAAATTTATCTATGGTTGTTTTAAACAAATTAAGGGTTAAAAATATTGAGTATGATAAATGTAAATTCATCTTCTAGCTGAAATATTTTGTATGTGTGTCGTGACTAGCATGAAGAATTATTATCATTATTATCGTTTTAACGTTACATTTTTAAGTAGAACAATCACAAGTCACCTGTCGCTATATTATCCATATTATCATGCCTTCATGATCTGACTTGGGTATTACCACATATCAGGACGGCTGTTGCTCTCGGATCTTATTATTTGGCTTTTTATGGCCGGTTAGGGACGTTTCCGTCGCCTTTGTTATCAGACGAGGTGGGGCCTTATGGAGGATTTCAGAGTTGCTAAGTCAACTGATTTTCTCTATGAGGTCGGGAATGTTTTTCTTCGATTGTAACTCCTAAGTATGTGGTACTAACTAGGTCGTGAGTGAAATGGTATGAACTAAACAATATAGTGAATGTTTTTGTGCGAGGGCCATAAAGATAATAAATCACTAGTTAATTAAACAAACGTTATTGCTATTGTGTGAGTGCCATGTCCTGCGTGAATGGCACGCATAATTATTATCCGTAATTTTTATTCTTATTACATCACTAAGTCTCCAACACTCGATAATATGGATGGTTCTGATGCTATACTTTGTTGGCAGTCGACGAACCACCATGTCTGACTTTTATTAGTATGTATATATTGTGTTTCGGTGGTATTACTGTTATTACGTTGTTAAATTTACATCACTAGTCTATATCAGGGAATCGCCGAGTTCATAGCGACTGTCCTTGCATGGTCACATGGCTCGGAGCTACCTGTGTCGCAGATTGTCACATTGATTGTACTTGCATGATATAATATTTGATTTTTAAAAATATCGTGTAATTTTTAACATTGTCCTAATACATTCTCAAATTACTGTAGCATAATTATGCACTTGTATATATTCTAGGTTTCTACGCTTTCCAGAGTGTCTTTTTTGCTACTTTATATATAATTAGCATGTCATACATAGTAGCTATTTTATCTCTGGTTTTGGTGCGGGAAACAAAATGATAGACCTTATGTTACCCTGGCAATGCCTTTCAATCTTATTTAAAGTACATACCCAGTGTTTCTTATGGCAATGCCAGTTAACATGATTTTAGTTGTGTATGACATACTATGTATATTGTCATATGATTTTAACAAATTAACAATGTTGTATATACATGTACATATCTCTAGTTCTATGACAAATAAGTCTGGATTGACTTTCTTTCTGTCAATAAAATATCTGTCTGTCTGTCTGTCTGTCTGTGGCTTGTGTGCTGTAATTGGAAAAATTGGACAAATAAGTAATAACTTTTTTGATTATCTTAATGTTGTCAAATAAAGGCATCGTGTGTTTTATTGTATTCGTTGATCATGTTGATAAGGGAAACATATGATTTGATGAGATAGTATCGTTTCTTCTAGTATTTGAATTATTGTTAAATATGTGATAAATGTATTGATTTCATGGCGGCCATCTTTAATTTTGCATGATGATGATGATGTTAAATGTATGCATCATGTGTTTTATTGTATTCCTTGAAAATAAAAACATATATTTATTTGTGCAATATTATCGTCTAGGGAGGGCTGTATATATCAATTATGACTAAGATATGAAAACTCTAGTAATTTCATGGCGGCCATTTTTAATTTTGCGAGATGGTGATGTCGAATAAAGGTATTTTATGTAATATTGTATTCTTTAATACCGAAAACATATGGTTTGGTAAAATAATCTCGTCTCTATATGATTACTATTTACGAACATAATGATCCCTTTAATGACATCATGGCGGCCATTTTGAATTTTGCGATTTACAAAAATCCCTCAAGGATGAGAAACCCGCAGCCGCCTAGATATCATTATAAGTGTACTAGAAATTCATAAGCAAAAGCGAAAAACAATGTATCAGCCAAAACAAAAAGCTTGCACCAAAAATGCCGAGTTGTCTGCCGGACTATCGAGGAGGTGGGGCGTCAGCAATAAAGTTAAGCCAACGTTTTTTGTTCAAACAAACAAGTTTATTTCTTTCACATAGAATAGGCACACGTAAGGTTGAAAAATGCTTAAACAATATGACACTTGAACAGAGTGAACATTTCAATACAAAAACAAGACTAATACGTAATACCATAATGACCAACTGGTCGTTATATATATCATATATATACTAATACATAATACCATAATGACCAACTGGTCGTTATATATATATATAAGATATATATACGTTGCAAAGAACAAGTCAGTTAAATTTTTGAGCTTCAATTTCAGATGATATTAAAAGATCTACACTTACTTGATCACTTCACTAACTTTCTATACATCTTCTTTGTGTCTGTTGTAACTGTATATACATGCAGACGTGAGCTAACTTGGTAAAACAAGTTTTCTATTGTTAACGTAATATTGTTTAGTCGTCGTCGCACTGCAGCCGCTTTCACCTAACCTCATTTTTGTAGATCTTGTATAACACTATTAGTGATTTATTGGCAATCGTTGTTGTTTATTTTAATAATATCTGAATAATTTTGACTCACAACATTATTGGAGATAGAAACACAAATCTTGATTAAAACTTTACTCATTGACTGATTCATATTCACAATGAATCGGAAACAACGTAACGTAAATTTAAATATTTAGAAACCGAGAATATTGAAATCTCCTGTCAAAATATGTGTTTCGTCTATCATGTCTATCTCCCCCTCCTCTATCTATCTTTCGCGCCAGTGGCGATTTTTAAAAATCTATGTACAGAGAAGATCGCTAACCAAAAAGTTGATAAGTATCACAACCAGAATTAGAAATTTACGGTACTCTATAAGAAAATGACAACACCAACAACGCAAAATTGCTGAAAACATTCAAGTATGGACAATGTTGGAATGTAGTGAAAAGCGTCGATCAGAGAGCAGTCACGTATGCCGATCTGCAAAGTCAAAAGGCAGTATCTGTTTACCTGTGAAGTGAGCAGATACTGCCTTTGGCTTTGCACGGAATTATAGTACTGTCTATATCGTCTTAAATAAGCATAAGATGTAAAAAAAGCACCCATATTATCCGCTTTTCAAAGCGTGAGGACAATAATTGCTTAGCCTACTTGAAAAGTGAGCAGTTACTGTCTTCTCGCTTTGCACGGCTTTATAGAATGCCGTACCCTTGTCCACAAAGTGTCACAGCTACGCAACTGGCAGACAAGACACTCTGTCTCCAAGGGAACGCAGTGTTTCTGTTGGAACGTGCGTGTCTGCGGAACAAACATTGTAATAATAAAAATTGACATGGACACCTAATTTCTATGTATATTACACCACTACTGTAGTTCTAGGTTTCGATATATTATTATATTATATATATATATATATACCGTATCCTTGGATATGAAAGGGTGTATCTGCCACTTTGTAAAATGGCAGATACACCCTTTCGTATCCAAGGGGACGATATAATTATCATGTAGTTTCACGGCCAGTCACATCACGTGTGATATCGAGAAAGAATCTTTCACATAACACAATCCCCGTATTAAATGAAATCAAAATAGGACATCGTGGAGCTATTCGAGATTTCTTTACATCTAAAACAAAGATCAAATCTATCCATGACAATTTTCACATTTCAAATACGGATGGTCTATTTTTTTTGTCCTAAAGCTGGCAATTGTGTTTGCTTTAATACCACATGTCCATTCTGATGGTATGCATTTACAAAGCTTGGGCCTACTAATGGACAACTTCATCCATTTGACAGTTTGATGCCTATCGGGATGTAACAAATCATTGTTTTTGCTCATATAAAAGTGACTCTTGCGTACATAATCAGAGAAAAAAACGAGGGCTAGTATATACTGCGCTGTACAAAAGTTGCCATGAATTGTATAGGTCTGCATTGCACAAGGTTATATTGCAACTATGTATAATCAAAATGGAATGAAATAATAAGTGGAGAAAATTATGAACATCAAAAAATCATTATGTCAAAGAAGGCGTCGTCATATTCGTAGGAATGAAATAAAGCTGCTTATAGCCGTTCAGTATGACTTTTATGCGGAATGTACGGTAGCCTACATTTTCAGGTAAACTAAAGCGTTTTCACATTTACTAAAGATCTGGTAGTCCCTCCGGATGAATTATCATGCTTACAGATCAATTCTGAAACAATAAATGTACGTACTATTCTTCGCGATGCATAACCAGACTGCCCAGCATTATTCATTAATAGCGGCAAACCCGGCAGCACAGACTATGATGGCGTGTCTTTGAACTCGGTTGGAAATAGTAATACGGGCCTATACATTAATTCAGCCTTACAGCTGACATAATTATGTATACTTCTTCTGAAAGAGCCGTTATCAATGTTTTAACAACGACTTTCATACCTCATATCTGGCGCTTCTACCTTATCCTGCGATGCTTGAATTTCATACATCATCATCAACAGACACGACATTGAATCAATGTTGGGTTAATGCTGCCCCGCCGTCTGCGACACCGTATCAATGTTGGTCCAGCGTCTTCGACGCTGGCCCAACATTGATCCCGACATATACGTAAGCATATTTTTTTTTCGTTATCACTCACACCACCAATACCCCTCAATTCTGACTGAAACGATAATAATATTAACAAAAAACGAACAATTATTCAGAACGCATAAAGATAAAGTGACACCTAGTTTTTCATCCTAATTATCATTTATATAGATAGAGTAGACTGTTACTGATTTAGAAACTGGCGCAAAATTACATCGTGTGTGTGTGTATGCATGCACTTCAACCGCTGCATTGCAAATGGACAGTTATTTCTTGCCGCCTCCGAACATGCTGGACCACATTTGCATAAACTCTGTCTTGTCCAAGTTCCCGTCTTCGTTGGTGTCGAAAGACTTGATGAGGCCCTCCACGGACATGTGGTGCACGGAGTCGCACTGCATCATGTCCCGCATCACACCGCTCACCTCTTCTGGGCTCAGCACCCCATTCTTGTCCTTGTCCAACCGGTCAAACTCCCGAGATATGTCCTCGTTACTGCAAACACAGAAAACACACACATCCTCAGATTCAGACTCATTTATATGTGGGTGTGTTACAATGTGCAATACAATAACGTGTTTATGTTTGGAGACTTTAACTAATGTACAACGTAGGCCAATGTTCGCTAGGGTGAAAGACATTTCGGACGATTTCAAACTAACGTTATAATTTTTTCGCCTGATCTGCTCATTTTGACAGATACCTCGGTATATATAAGGTGGAACCTATACTACCGCTACTTACTGTCGGGATTGAATTCTGGCAAAGTTAAAACGTCCGTTCGCTCACCAGGTGCCACCCGACTGATGCTCCTCGTGGCATCGCAACAATCACCAGAGGACTCTGGTCAAAGATATACGGTCTTGTCTACAAATTGCGGGGGCTCTGGTGCAGTGGTTGAAGCTGCCTGCTTGGAAAGTCGGGGATCGTGGGTTCGAACCCCACTTTAGCCTTCAAGTTTCACGCGTAAAGATTCAATATTGTGGGGAACCTCCGTGATCGAGAGGTAGCCTGCTCGGCCTTAGATCACCAGTGTAATCTCATTCATCTCACCATCCTCAGAAGGTTCTTCTGGCCCAGTTTAGCCTATATGTGCACAAATGCGGCCTAAAACCTCAATCAATTCATTTCATTTGTCTACAAACCCAACGCGACATTCTAAGAGAATTGGCCACCATTTTAGTTTATAATATTGAATAATTCATTAGCGATATTGCCATAAAAATGGCCTTCGACACATAATGTCAACCAGGATTAAACTGGACATCAGATAAAATTAATATGCAATGATAATTTTCTCATTAACTTTGACAATGCTGCAAATAGCTTAAGCACGTTGTCAGTCTGTAGACCCGTCCTCCTTAATAATCAGCAATTAATTTTATGTTCTAATTTGTCGCCAGTGGACGAAACAACAGTCTCGCATTCAGTTATCAAACGCACAATCCGAGCGCAAAACTATAATGAGGATCCGGCTCAATCAACATGCAAGTTGGATAAGCCGGTGCAATAGAAAAGAGGCGAGGACATCCCGGCAGAAGCTAGATGTTGACCCAGTGCTGACTTAATGTTGGGCTGTCGTCGCAGACGACGGCCCAACATTTGGCCAGCACTAGGTCATCGTATAGCGCAGTTATCCGGGAATGAATAACTCCTAAGCTCTCCAAACAATCGCGGGGATGGATGGAAAATCGATAGAGCTGTGTCAGACAAGTCCGTTGAAATAACACTGGGTGTTATGGATCAGCAATTACACGGAATGTGCATGATGGTGGTGCTCTGGGCAAAGGGGGCGCCGCACGGGCTATGTCTGACATAATTCTGTAATTTGCCTACATATCAATGTGATCTAGCTATGTAATGTCCTAATATTTATGTTAAACAAGACGATAATTATCATGTTAATGCCATTATTCTGGTGTATTATTTTACAGCTATAGACACAAGTGTAATACTTTAATCGTAAAAATCTGTTTTCGTTTGGCATGGCCGGGGCTCACAGTCTATATCTCTCACACATATAAAGAGATACATCATTTCAATCACTCACACTAAAATAGATACCATAAAAATAATCTGGGCGTAGATGGATGTGATACAAGTAATGCTTCTAATCATAAAAAATGTGATTATTTTCTTTCAGTATGGCCAGTGCAGAGTCTATTCCACACTTTAATGGACGCATCGCAGCAAGCGCGCACACAAAAATAATACCTTAGGAAGGGGACATGGCGCAATGGAGTAGCGCTTTGCCGATGTCGCTGCCTGCAGTGCGGTCTCGAAAACCGTCTGGTGCAGGATTGTCTAAGAAATATCATGTTTCTTCCCTCTCAATGTTGGGACATTGGTTTGATGATGTGTCCCTGGTCAAGGCGCTTTTAATTCTCTCATTCTCATATTCTGTTATTGGAATTCAATTAATTTGATCCTAAAAGCTCTTAAATTTAAATTTTCACCCACTTGGAACTGTGTCTCTCTACCGCGACCCACAACTTCAAGTGGTTGAAATTACTCATATTTGTTTAATTTCAGCAAATTTTGATGTTTAAACAATTTCGATCTCAGTAACAGTGATCTGGTCGGTTAATAAAATGGATTAAAAACTATTACAGTCGAGGCTAGAGGTGAAAGGGTTATTAGAAAATCCGGACGTTTTGATCTTTTGCTTGATATATTTGAAAAAAGTCAGATAATTTTTCTGCACTTGCGGCAGCAATTCACACGGATGGCCCGGAGTGGGGAGGAATTTAACGAGAAACGGCGTTATTTAAAAAGTAAAAGTGTGATAAGTGTTCACTTGGATATGAAAGGGTGTATCTGCCACTTTGTGAAGTGAAAGATACACCCTTTCATATCCAAGGGTAGGATTTATTGCGCAGCACTTTGTTTATAGGATTTCATTGTGTGTTGAACCTAACAACACTCAGACTTAGCTGTGTTTAACGTGTTACATGTTTGGGTGGGGATTTGTAGACTAGTAAATAGGAATTATGCAAACCTTAACCATGTTAACGGCGTTTCAACATGTCATCATCACAGGTGTATTGCTGCAAAGGCAAAACGCATTATCTGCTCACTTGTAAAGTGTCTTTGCAGTGTGCATATCTGCTGCATTTAGTCGTTCTCTGCATAATGCATTCGGAATGCATGATTGTGTGTGCTTCTCGCTTAAGTCGGGCTGCACCCATCACCACAACAACACTTTTTTAGCTGTTTTTTGTCTCTAAACGAGCTATTACCAGTCCATCCGCTATGCAGATCAAAGAGCTCATTCATGTTCAGTAGAACACACGCCCATAATAATAAGTGATTTATCATGTTTATGATTTAATCGACCTGTTTACACTCTTGCTGTTTATCTGTTCTATCCGTCAGAAAAATATAGCTCGTAATATAAAAGAGGATTTAAAAAAAATATTGACCAGTTAGAATGGTTAAATTAATAAATCTAGAAGTTATTGACGAGTAAACCCTTTTAGCCCGGGGACCGATTTCAGACGTCAGAATCATATTCTGACGTCTAAAATCGATCCCGCACTGAAAGAGTAAAATATTTATAATGACCATAGACCCATAACATATAATATTCAAATGAAGCGGACAGAGCTTGATAAGACATTTATGATGATTTCAAATTTAAGAAAACTGCTCGGTCTCATTGGTTTATATTGGAATATTTCAGAAAAGTTAACCTGTTAGTTTGTGGTCGAGCACGCTACCCTTAGGTCACGCCCCCCCCCCCCCCCCACGTCACCACAATTTCGATTGTTTATAATGCTATACCAGTATATGAACTGAAGTTTTCAGCCACAGATTACGACGGACCTTGGGATAGGGGTCGCTCTCACTCACCGCCATGTCGAAAAACCGCTGATTTCCCGGGTGAAACCAATTTCGGGATCCACGACTGCGCGACGTGGCTGTCCACGGCCGGAGTTTAGAGTGCAGCGTCGCGTGTCAGAGCCCGGTATGGAGCTCGGTGGTGGCGGTCAATTTGGGGCGGGTCGGGATCACACGCCGTGGCGTGGGAGAATAATGAGGTCGGGCTGCGGGGGTCACCGGTCGTCATGAGGATCCCCCACAGCACGGACAGGCCCGCAGTCATGAGAATCCCCACATGCGGACGCTACCGGGGTCAGCCTACAGCCACCTGTCTGTATCGATCCGCACTTAACCCCGGCCGCACCCCCTCTTAGCTCCGCAAGGCCCGCAATAAACCTCGACATTTTTCAGTCATATGAAGCTGCCATTGCTGGCGCAATTGCCAGCTTCAAATGCATGTAATACCATCACAGATTTTGTTCCGTATCGGGTGGCGAAATGCGATGCTTTATGCAAATGTGGTCATTTTTGGTCGAAATTTAATTTGATTAGCGAAATATTTATCCATCAATGTAACCAGAAATACATGTATTTCTGACGTTACTGATGTATCAGGCCTACTGAAAAAAAAACTTTTCGAAGAACGTGGGTCCGTTCTTACGTTTTACAAATAGATCAGTTGTAGGCCGAATTTCAAACTGATGGTTTATCACAAACAAAATATATTCATACTTCCACCACTAAGTGCGACTATAATTTTTATTTAGTCCGTTTATTAGCAAAATTATTCAAACACTGTTATTTTGAGCGAAATGTGTGTTTAAACACCAGGATTTGAATTTCTCACAGGTCGCGGTAGCGAGACGCAGCTTCAAGTGAGTGAAAATTTAAACTGCAGGATATTACTTTGTGCTCTGAGGTTTAACTCTTCTTTCTAATGCACTTTTTAAAGCATTGTCCACACTAAATATGCTGGTGAGGTCAAGTCCGTATAGGAAAGCAAAGGAAGCCGAATCGCACCGCGATAAAGGAACAAATTAGGCCTAATATTTTAATGAGGCCTTGTTTTTCGCGTTTTTTTTTGATTGACAAAAGAGTTAATCCATCTCACCATCACTTTAATACTTTAACCCTTCAATCGCTAAGCACAAATATAGTCGTTTTAAATTTATTTTATTAGCATATCAAGTCATACTGGGAATAAAATGAACCTTTCAGTATCAACATTTGAAATTTTTTGGTCTCAGATGAAACAAATATGAGTAATTTTCACCCACTTGAAGTTGTGGGTCGCGCTAGTGAGACACAACTTCAAGTGGGTAAAAATTTAACCTAAATTAGATAACGCGAGAAAAAGGTAAACATAATATTTAACCCTCAAAGCGCTGAATTTTTTTTGTATAAACCATGGAGACCAAAGTTTTTTTTCGATCTGAAATTATTATAAACGTCTTATTTAGCTCTTTCCGATTCATTTGAATACTTATGTTATGTGCCTACGACCATTACAAACATATGTACTTATACAGTGCGGGGATCGACTTTAGAATTTGACGTCCACAGACGTCAGATTCTGACGACTAAAGTCGATTCCCGCGCCGTAAGTGTTAAGCATATCGCACTTACGCACCAAATGGCATCATTTTGAAATGTAATTTATTGAAACAACCGGAAAGAATATTATGTGCTTTAGTTTGATATATGATACATAGGCCTACTTATTTGATAAAATAAAGTGATTTTCATCCAGCCTCACATGGGTATTGTGTTCTACAAAGACAAAAGAGAGTAACTGCCTTTTGACTTTGTACGACAGTGTCGAGGCGTCAAATCGGGCGGGGGCCCTAGGGTAGTGGTTAGCACCGCTGCCTTTCACGCCAGAGTCCGGGGTTCGGTTCCCGGTCTCGGCGGTTTGAAAGAAATAAAATTGTTTCTTCCCCATCCACGTGTGAAAGTTAGTATTGTGGGGAGCCTCCGTGACCGAGAGGTAGCGTGCTCGGCCTCAGACCGCCAGGGCTCGAATTTCGAATCCTGTGTCTGGAGGACAGTGTCATCTCAATCATCTCACCATCCTCAGGAGGTTCTCCTGGCCCAGTTTAGCCAAAATAAGAAAAATAATGTCGGTGTTAAGCAGGTCAATGGTATAAGGTCACTATATTTTTTCCTTACCAAAACAATAACATTTGTTTTTTTTCTTGTCTAGCGCGCGCATTGGATTGTTGCTGATTTCCGAGAAAAACAGGAGATAAAAATACATTTTTCCAGCTATGTTTTTAAGCTTGTTTTTTTGCGTCGCCCTCAGTAACTTTTTTTTTTAATATGTCGAACGTTTTTTTTTACTTCGTCGCCCTCGATAACCTTTCCAGAAAATAATGTGTCCAATTTTTTTTTTATTTTGTCGCCCTCATCAACTCTTCAAAACATAGGTTCAATTTTTTTTCGCTTTTCCTATAGATTTTGCATTTTTTTCTGATCTAACACATTGGCCTAATACCATTTCCAGCTGACAGACAATTTTTTGACACCTATTTTATGCAGTAGTATGCAGTAGGCCTACTGTGAAATACTATGCAGTATACTGAAACGTAGTATATGAACATATCAGTGACAGCGTATGAGCCCTTTGGTGACACCCTTCTCAATATTCCTTAATTCCCGGACATAAATAGCTTTAAACCTCAAATTATTTATTCATCCAAGCAAAATATCTACCCTTTATTCTATTTTATTTTTGAGAATCAAACTCCAATTATTGTACAATATTCTATTTTGCCTGTGAATCCCCCCCCCCCGCCATAGCTCACTCAAATGATATTTTTTCCAAGTTTTGTATTCTATCCCCAACCAATCGAAGAGTGGCTCAGCCTGTCACAAGACGAGATCAGCCAATCACCGCCGTTATTCAATTGTTATTTAAATTAGGGGGTAGAATTCGAAACTAGGGCCCGAGACGTTGACTAGGTTCGTAGACGGTGGATCCCAACAATGATTATACCAACAATGTATCTATGTCTCGTGTTTGCTGGGATAAACAGAAAATACCCTGTCTTGAGCCATCGCAGTGAAAATGTTTTTAATTCGCTCCGACAGCTTAGAAATAAAACAATACGAACGAGAAACAGCCATGAAAAGGCTTCGACCTTGACCATTGTGATGAAGTAGATGCAAGGAAGTTCTGGTTGGTGACAAGGCCCGCTTCTCGTGGCATTGGCCCAGCGTTGGTTCAGTGTTGAGCCAGCGTCAGTGACGCTGGCCCAACACTGAACCAACGCTGGTCCCATATCTCGTAATCGAGTGCGCGTGTACCGTGTATGGAGATTGTTGCGCTGAGGTAAAACACGCGGAACAAATTGGGAGCAGGGCCTTCTTCTGAGAAGAACAAGCTTTCCAGTACACTGGCCAAATTGGCGCAATTCAGACGGACTAGTTCAATAAATATCCCGACCCCGGTTACCATGACAACCCACTGGGAACAATGCGTTCATGAAAGCTTGATCGCAACCTTTCAACAAAAAATCCCCGGCCTTGTGAAAACTGATCTTTCACGAAAGCAATAAGCATATTAGTCTATTCAATTAGTCTGTTCAATTCCACATAGATTTTATTTTCAACACTACATGTGATTTTGCTAATGAGTTTGCAAGGCAAAGATTGCCACAAAATAACTCTTTTATTTCACACAATGATACATATTTACAAAATTTCTGTGTTGATTTAAGTTAGATTCGAATTAGCTTGTATCATAAAATTCTACAAAATGTTGCTACATTGAACATACGGTAGCCGATCTTGGCCCTCAACATTCGCACGTGACGTTGTGATTATTTCATTTTTTTGTAAAATGAAGTAGCGCGACATCCCTGGCTGCGTTTCAGTGGTACATTTAGTTATTTTATTTGGCATGGCGGCGTGCTATGCTGCTGTGCCTTTCGCGAGCGCCAGTTCTGGTTCCCTTTGTGAGTGCCATTATTATGGTGCACTTTGTGAGCGCGATGTTGGTAGGCCTGCACTTCGTGAGCGGATCATCCTCAAATTTAATGGATTGGTCCTTGGCCAGATACACACCTCTGGTAACAATTGCATGCAAATCCGTTCACTCTTTTCTAGTTATCCGACGATGGGACAGACAGAAGGAGAAACAAACAAACAAACAAACAAACAAACAAACAAACAAACAAACAAACAAACAAACAAACAAACAAACAAACAAACAAACAAACAAACAAACAAACAAACAAACAAACAAACAAACAAACAAACAAACAAACAAACAAACAAACAAACAAATAAACACGACCAAAAACATAACCATCCCGGCGGAGGTACATATGGCACTAGTCTGTGATATTGAGAAATTATACGACGAATCGAAATTTTTAAGTCACTTGAGCAGCTTTAAGTGACTGAAATTTTAAATGTATTTTTTCAGTGCTCTATAGGATTAACCCTTATCCTGCCAAGCTAATTTATCTAATTTTTCAGCCACTTGAAGGTGCGTGCCTCTACCGCGACCCACAACTTCAAGTGGCTGAAAATTACTCATATTTGTTTGATTTGATCACAAATATTTGCAAATCTATATGTTTAGACACACATTTCATCCCCAATAACAATGATTTGGTCGACTAATAGAGCAGATTAAAAGCGACAATAGTCGTGATCAGCGGGGTAGGGGAATAGGTTGAGATTCACACTCACAAAGCCTTGGCCTCTGCGTAGAATCCGGCAAACTCCGTGGGGTCCAGCTTGTTGTTATTGTCCCTGTCGAACGCCGTGAGCAGGGCCACCACCTTGGAGCCGGGGAAGCTGAACGGAGGCTTCATTAGGATCTCCTTCGCCTCGTCCATGGTCACGTAGCCGTTCCCGTCACGGTCACACTGCTTGAACCGCGTCTCCAGCATCATCTTCCTGAAACACGCGGAGAAGGACACAATGTTCATTATTGACCATTATTTCGCTGAGTTATCTAGTTAAATTTTCACCCAATTCAACTTCAAGCGGGTGAAAATTACTCATATCTGCTAAATTTGGGACCTAACATTTGCAAATCTTAATGTGGAATAGACAATTTTAGGCCTACTCTTGACCATTTTCCTAAGCTAAGTTATTTTCCTAAACCAAGTAGTCTTTCTTCACAGACCAAACATTTGCAAATCTTGATGTTAAACATACATTGTATTCCAAATAACTGTGATTTGAATCCCCTGTGTATTTAGTTAATCATAATTTATATAAATATTGCTTTACGTCGCTTTTTGCACAATCATGGCAATATCGCGACAGAAGAAAGCCCAAAGCCGGAACTATGCCCTTCTCTTATTTCGAATGACTTCAAGGGTTGTTTATAGTGCGCAGTAGGCCTTCCATAGGCAACATTTGAACCTGGTACCTCAAGGTTACAAGCCCCAGTCGATACGAATGACCCATCGAGGCTTGTATTTAGTTAATAAATTTGGTTTAAGTTTATTCTGTTACGTTTAGCCATGCAGTGTATTAAAAACCGTATGAATTGGTTATCAGTGTTCAGCATCTGATTGTTCACAGATATGTCACAAATACAGGCCGCCAGACGACAGCATCACCCAGAATTAAAAACAATTAGGAATTGTGTCTAAAACTATAAGTTTATTTAATTTGAAACCGGGATTGGTAACGCAATTCCCAGCACAAAATAAAATAAAATTAATTTTATTTCTGAAAAAAATATGCATCTCACAAATCGAGTTATCTGATAAAATGAGCATCTCCCATAAGGCATTTGACCCTTTAACCGCCACATTAATAAATTGGAATTCTCACCCACTCAAATTGCGACTCGCTGACGCGATCCACAATTTCAAGTGGGTGAAAATTACTATTGATTTGGCAAAATAAGATCAACGATTCAGAAATCTTGCCCCGATCGATGTCACGTTTTATAACATGTTTAAATGCTGATATGTCATGCTAACAACAAATGTAAAAAAACGAATATAATCGGGACTGGCGCTAAAGGGTTAATTTGGGCGGAGTTTTATCTGGTTGGAAAACAATACTTACTGAGAATGCACAGCCCTATAAACAATAGGCTTATATGCAGGACAAAGATTAATGTTGTCAAATATTGTCGGTGCCACATTAAACGCTCATAAAATTCCCAATAACAGCTACTAAAATGGATGAGAAACAACTCTAATATTCGCGCTTAGCGGTGTAAGGGTTTAAATGCACACATGTATAGAGTATAACAAACCAGCTAAGCTTAGAAGAAATTTCGTAGTAAAGCCATCGGTCGACAAAACGGTGAGCAGCAGAATAGCTCTCCCTGAAAAAGCCCAAATGCATGAAAAGTAAGCAGCTACTGCCTTTTGGGTTTGCACGACAGAGATGCAGACACTGGGTCGGTTGTGTAAGTTCGATCAAGGCCGGAAACGTTGCCTCGATTGTGGCCAATCTACAACATTGTTGAACATCTCTAGTGTCCTGGAGAAGCCCTTGGAATGCCGAATAGTCAATTTATCTTGATACAATTGATGCACTTTAGAATGAGACGATAAGAGAGGGCTGATTAAGCTCCTGATGAAAAGCTCTCCTGTTTAAAATAAGCCTAATTGAGCATGTAGAAAGAGAAGATGCACCTTTAGTCTTGAAGTAAAATTTGCGTCTTCTTCTAAAACACGTCTAAAACACGTTTTTATCAAATATTTAACACACTGTGAAAGTGTATGCTTAATAGTTTGTATTTTTCCAGTGAGTGAGTGAGTGAGTGAGTGAGTGAGTGAGTGAGTGAGTGAGTGAGTGAGTGAGTGAGTGAGTGAGTGAGTGAATGAGTGAGTGAGTGAGTGAGTGAGTGAGTGAGTGAGTGAGTGAGTGAGTGAGTGAGTGAGTGAATGAGTGAGTGAGTGAGTGAGTGAGTGAGTGAGTGAGTGAGTGAGTGAGTGAGTGAGTGAGTGAGTGAGTGAGTGAGTGAGTGAGTGAGTGAGTGAGTGAGTGAGTGAGTGAGTGAGTGAGTGAGTGAGTGAGTGAGTGAGTGAGTGAGTGAGTGAGTGAGTGAGTGAGTGAATATTGCTTCACGTCGCTTCCTGCACAATCAAGGCAATATCGCGACAGAGTAAAGCCGGAAGTCGGGACTATGTCCTACTCTGATCGAGTGACCTGCCCTACTCTGATCGAGGGTTCTTTATAGTGCACAATATCATAGACATCATTGCCCTCTCTAGACCTTGAATAGCACTGTATATGCATAACCCCGATGACAAACCTACAACCCTTCCGGGATTCGAACCCGGTACCTCAGAGTTTCGTGACAAAAAGTTTCGTGTCTTTTTCACTGGAGCTAGATACTTGCGCCCAACGGTGCTCAGTTAAATCTTGCTGAAAGACTTGGAAGTGGTGTGCGTATCTTTCCAATACCTTTAAAATGTAGAAAATGTTAATAATTAAATGTACACCAAATATGTTCTCTTTGTACACGAGCTTCCATAGAATGTGTTCGAAACTCCTTCCGATTCCATGATAATGTACTCATTTCCATCTTTTCCACCACCATTCTTGAAAACAACAAACTATATCAGATTATTAATCAACATCATCTTCCACGACAGCAAGGCTTGACACCGCGATGCCGTCAGGCCAAGCCTTGCCAAATCAGCAATATCAACCACCTCTTGGGGTAGGGAGGTTGATTTGGATGATTTAGATAATTAAATATTCATTAATTTTTCAACAGAATGATCAATTTAATGCTGGCCCGCTGTCTTTGACGCTGGCTCAACAATAATCCAATCCTGTTCGATGTAGGGCCGATATCCTAGACAGTGACCCTACATTAAGGCAGCACTCATGCTAGAGGTCCAACTTGAGTCAAACAAAAAAATCTTTCCTGAAAGTCCCCACTCGAATGGTAGTTTTAACACCGTTTCAGCAAGGCTCAGTCTGCGACTTCAGGAGCAGCAAGCCTTGCATGAGAAGATGATCAATATGGATTTTAGGCCAATAGCTGAAGTATGAACTTCTTAAAGCAATAAATCCACTTTTGATCATGTTAGGCTGAAAATTGCGTCTGCAATTCTACTAATGAAAAATGCAAAAATCACATCTGGGCTTTGAGATGAATGAGGACACACTTTTAACAAATCTGAGGTGCGCAAAAAGAGTGATCCCTCAAAATAATTGATGAGACACATGAAGTATGCATGGTATGACAGTCATCAGGCCCCGCAGCACTAAATCAGTTTCTTTTTACAATAATGTCTAGCTTGAGTGAGTACATCAGCAAGGCAGTATCACGGCGAAGCTATCATTGATGTGATTTTCTAATAGATAAAAAAGCGTTTTAGCAGTTGTATTCCATCTTCCCTAAGCAATACTTTGCGACCTCGTGAATATAAATGAAGAAAAAAAGAATCAATAAAGAATCACTTTTATGACAACCACCCATAGAGCAAAATACAAAATACAGTATTACAATTAATATACAAAGACCAAATTTACAAAAATGTATTGTTTCACAATAATAGATGCGGAATAATTGAAGAGTATACGGTAGTGTCTTAATTTAGTGAGAAGCATTTCGTGATTTGATGTATCGAACGCTTTTGATATATCTAGTAATAGAGCTATTGGTATTGTTGCTAATTCTGTGGAGTGGTCAGCAAATATGTTAACTAAGTGTTGTTCATTTATAATTTATGTTATATACGGCTTGGATATTGCCTTAGCAATGACAGCTTTAAACGAAGGGAAAATGTCAAAATGCTAATTCGGCAGTGCACTGGTTAAATATTATCCAGAAGAACAATGCAGAACTGTGTTCAGAACGTCTAGCAAAAATAATGGAGTGCTGTCTGAAACCTGAATATTGAATTAACGCGATATCGTCTCGGGACCGCAAAAAACAGCTGGCAGTATAGTGTGGACCTCACTGAAACAATCCACGGACACCGTAATGAATGCCACCATTGCACGCTGTGCAAGAGCATTGATGAGGAGTTGGTACTGGGGAAATGCTGAGCCATTGCCATGTGAGAGTGGTCAAACACCGGCCCAGTGTTGCAGACACCGGGTCAGGTGCTGAGGAAGGTTGACACTGTGAAGGCAGTGATAATGGAATTATTTGCCTTGTCGCCGGCGCCTGGCTCCGGGGAGGATAATAATTGCGC
The DNA here is from genome assembly GCA_964017125.1 of Flabesymbios commensalis. Classification (NCBI taxonomy): domain Eukaryota; kingdom Metazoa; phylum Annelida; class Polychaeta; order Terebellida; family Flabelligeridae; genus Flabesymbios; species Flabesymbios commensalis. The sequence continues at coordinate 34,491,456 of OZ024910.1, read as the reverse complement.
TTTGTCATAAACTATGCCAGGTCACGGCTGCATTCCTGCAGCAGCAGAAGACGCCGGCGTGGCGGTGGCTGGGTACCGGGCCAGCGTCTGCGATGATGCACCGGCAATCAGCCAACGGTCTTAGCCTGCAATTCCTACCCTGCAGTGACAGGCAGAACAGCAGACGAGACATTTTTGTTTTTCGCCTGCAGGCGATCTTGCATATAGCAGAGAATAATATTGGAACACCCACATCTCACGAAAAAGTTCCCTGGGTCCGTATTCTCCTACAGGTGACGATATGTCGTAGGCTTCGGATTGGTCGAGATGGCCATCTCGACCAATCCGAAGCTTACGATATACCGTAACTTATACGAGAATATCAGGTCCTAGACCTGCTTCGCGGGGGAATAAGCCGCGGCAGTCCCCGTGATAAAAGTACAAAATCCCACTTCTCATTCCGGAGCTGGCAACGCATTCCAACGGTGACACTAATGCCCACATTAATGTTCGTCAGATCCTGAATGACTTGGGATATTACCAGACACTTCTGACTCCGGCAGGCCCGTATAATTCCCGACGGATACTACCCGGCATACATTTAGCATTATCTGTTATTGGCATCTTCTTTGTTCATTCCTTGTGCCACCGACGGCTTTGGAATATGTCCCAATCACATACTGACCTCATCTGAATATATATCTCTGCAGTCATCAAATACATCAGAGTTAGACAAGCAGAATCTTTTCCCTTAAAGTGATGAAATATTTTAATGCAAACCAAGAGACCAAAAAGGTTTTATTTAATTTGAAATAATCATAAATGTCTTATAGTTAGCTCTATCCGCTTCATTCGAATATATGTTATGGGTCTACGGCTATTGCAAATTCTGTACTCTTTCAGTGCGAGGATCGACTTCAGATGTCCGAATCTGACGTCTACAAACGTCGGATTCTAACGTCTAAAATCCATCCCCGCACTGTATGTAGTATGAGACATGGACACTTATTCTCGTACAAGTTAAGATATATCGTAGGCTTTGGATTGGTCGAGACGGTCAAATGTGGAAACAATATTGGATCTTCTTTTAATTGCGTCTACATCCATGCAGCTAAGTAAATGCAAGAAACCGCCAATACAGAATAGAAATGCTGCTATTATCCATTCAATGATGCTAATTATATCTTTCAATCACAGCACATAAGCCTCAAACGATGTATTCTATTGTTTCCGTACGTTGGCACTTATCACTCATAATATAATAATGGTTTTTGCGAGTCACCGCCACCCTATCAAATGGAACGTGCCACTCTAAGATTTTTATGGAAAGACCCACCTGATTATTTCTTTATTTGAAAATGATTATGTTTAATTTGAAGTGTGAAAAAATGAATAATTGACACATAAGACATGGAGAAGTGTATGTAAAGATAAATTATTATGAGCTATTATAGATTTGCAATGCCATGTTCCGAGTATAGGCCAATATGCTGCAGCAATCCCACTCGCTCTGCGTTATTTGGGTCGCCATTATTATTACAAAACAGAGTTATTTTGTCATATAAGAGACAACTCATTGTTATGGTCCTCCCGCCGCCCCATTTATAAGTAATCAATACATTCAGAGCAGGTACATAGCAGTGGCCTGATGCTGGGACAACGCCGTTAGACATTGGCCCAGCACGGAAAATATGCCGAATCACCCCGCCGATAATGAATGTTTTTCGAGGCCATTATTGCCAGATCTTTTGGATTGTGCAAACGATTGTTTCAATGCTGCGCGAAAGATATAGGATCGTTATTGTCACTGTGGGTAAACTAGATATCACACTTGAAGCAATCATAAAAGTTAGCAGCTGTGTTATTCTGTGAATCTATAAAATTAATGTACATTGTATTGCGTGGTTTAGCTCGAAGACGCTTTAATGTTTATCTCCTTATATAAACAGATGCAATAAAATGTATTTGTCTGGTTGTCCGTTTCATAGCTATAAAAGTATAGGGTATTTTAAACTGTTAACGACAAAACATTGAAACGAAACGGTAAATTTAACATTCCCCGTGTAACGCGAAAATACACGGTTTTGAAAAAAATGTCCACTAATTACCATATGGAACTCAAGTCAGGGTTCAGAATAAGTATTCTAAATTAGGTGGGAGTTTAATTTATCGCATAACGTGTGCGATCGTGTATCTCTTCAAATTGATGATGAATATCATACAATTTTATCTGCATAATCTTGTCTGAGACAACCCCAAGCTGAGTTTAATGCAGCATTGAACCAACATCAAGTCAACTCCTAAAAAAACTAGCATCGTAGCAGGCAGTGTTCCTTTGTTTATTCTTCTCGTAATTATTCTACTTGGGAGGCAGACATAAAAAAGACACATTAGTCAAATAAATGGCACGGATCGAGTTATGTTATGTGCTTCAGCCGGAATGTGAGGCTGCTCAAGCGATGATGTAATTACGTTGCTGTTTTAGGCGGTCATAATTCTATAGGCTGCTGATTGTGTAGCAGTACCAGTATTGTTTTAACCCTCACAGCGCGGAAATATTTTTGTTTTTCGCGATGGAGAATAAAGTTTTTTTTAATTTAAAATCATCATGCTCTGGGAAAACACAAATTATTTTTTCGGAAGAAATTAAAAACGTATTTTTGGTCAGGCTTTTCCAACTTGAATCCTCGGTGGTCCGGTTGGCCCAGACGACAAACGCAAACGGTTTTGGAACTATGAGTCGGATTACGATCATGTTTGTCGCGCCTCTGATCACCGAGGATTTAGGCGCTATAGAAGTTTATTAATATTATTATTGTTATTATTGTTATCATAAATGGCCTAGTTAACTCTTTCCTGTTCATTTAAATACTTATGTTATAGGTTATTATAAATATTTCAATTCTTTTAGTGCGAGATCCGTTTTTAGACGTCAGATTCTGACGTATAGAGACGGTCCCCGCATTGAAAGAATTAAAATATTTATAATGGTCGTAGACGAATAACCTAAGTCTGGCCACCGTCTACGACCCTGGCCCAACATTAAAACAATACTGATACAAGGCCGCAATGAAATGTGAATCTAGCTTCACTATGATATTTCGTTCGTTATTCGTAGCCGGCTATACATACAGTGTATTTATATATTAAATCTTCAGACGGTTAGTTAACCTTCTTGAAATTCACTTTCATATTTAAAGGGTGTATTGTCAGCTGAGCATACATGTCCTCATAACAATAATGAACTTAGGCATTATTATCATGATTATTAATGGATAAATAGTTATTAGGCTACCATTACAGTTTTATTATAAGATCATGATCAAGTGTACTTGGATGTTCTTTTTGGTATTGAACCACTCTTAACCCTTCCTTTGCCAATTTCGCATCTAGGCCTATAGATACGAAAACGACCTTTCTTTACCAAAATCACATTTGTGCGAAGTCCACATGTGCACATGCATTATTTGCAATTTATATGCATGGTTGAATATAGCCGACAAGAAATGGTCAGTGATATGAACGCAATGAATAGCTATAACCTATAATTGTGCCCTGGGGCTACATCAGCAGTTCTTCACCTGTAAAACATCATGTATTTGGTCCATTTGTTCGTTTTGGCTGAAACATATTGCTGTAATTCAAGACTAAATATAAGTGTAATACCTGACGTTGTTACCCCACTGGGATTGGTGTTAGTCTAAAATTATATGCATCAAGACTTAGTCAAGCTGTGAAAGGAACATAACACCTTTGACCATATTTTGGTTTGTTTTATGTCTTCATAATAATGTTGTGATACATACAGCCAAATAAAGGTAATCAAAATTTTGAAGTATTTTTATCTTTGGACCTTGATATATGACCTTGATATTTGATTTTACAATAACCTTCAAATTGCATTGGGATATAGCATATTAAAGACTTAGTAAGCTTTTTTCGCGATTTTTTTCTAGGCCTTGCCAAATTTCATTGATTTCTGGCCCCGGGGGTCCTCTATCATTACAATATTAGGTATTTTGTGCAGTTTTAGTTTCTGGTTAAAACATTTAGTTCATTGCATACTATCATGATCCGCTATCTGTGGGCGTACCATGCATCGAGACATCTGCTCCAGATAAAGGGTTATAATCGAATCATATAAGGATTTTATCACTTTGACGCTTTAACCGCCGGTGCCGCATATATTCGGGTTTTCTTTTTTTATTAGCACATTAAGTACCACATTTTAAATATGGTAAAGATGAAATGTGACATCAATCAGCAAGATTTGAAAAGAGTTGACCTCCATTTTGTCAAATTTGAATAATTTTCACTCACTTGAAGTTGTGGATCGCGTCAGCGAGACACAACTTCAAGTGGGTGAAATTTCAGATGGCATAATTTGGCGGTTAAAGGGTTTATAAGGAATATAAATTTGTTTGGCTGTCTAGTACTAAGGAATGTGTAAAATCTATTATTTTCGTGGAAGCTAGTAGTCGCGTTTCTCATCTTGCGCGAAAATAATAGAAATGACCACTCTTCCACACCACAAAACAACAACCGCTACTTCACTTATGTTTCCACCACGCATTATATCCAGAGCAGAACCAATGGATCCCGTTGCGAAAACGTGAATGTCACAACTCTGACGTGCAAAACCAACAGGCAGTAACTGCTCACATTTCAAGTGAGCACTTACAGCCTTTTAGCATTGCGGAGCAGAACTGATGTGATCCCATTCGGATCGTGATGGATTTTGCCGTATCCGGCGTGTCGAACCGTACAAGTGGAAATGCAAATAATGTTACTGTAACGACATTCATTAGCCGGATCCCATCCCGGATAATGTCCCCCGGATCAGCCGTGATCACCCATACGGGAGGACGGAAAGCGCAGCCGGCAATATTTGTTTCCCCAAATGGGAAAGTTGGAGCAGGGCCTACATATATGGACTACACTTTTCGAAACACATTAAATGAGTGGGTGAATGTGCATTCACCCTTTAACTGTCGAGTCATTAAATTGGAATTTTCGCCCACTTGAAGTTGTGTCTCGCTGACGCGATTCACAACTTCAAGTGAGTGAAAATTATTCAGATTTAACAAATAGTGGTCAACGATTTTGAAATCTTGCTGATTGATGTCGCGGTTTACCTTTGCCACGTTTTGAAGCTGGTACTTGACGTGCAATAAGACAATTGAAGAACAACAAATATAATATTATTCAACCACCGGTCATTATTATAAGGGTATTCTTTCACAATACAAATGACTTGCACACTAGTTTCATTTTCACTCAAAATCTATTTGGCTTTTAAATCCAAATTGGACCTGTTTTTTTTAACAAAAACCCGTTATGCGTTTTAGGGATGTTTATCATTGGATATTTGTTTTTTTGCAAAAAGTACCAAAAATTGGCTCGTAGGATTTTGGCATTTTACATGAGTTTCAATGAGACTGGCCTCGGGGGCAATTTATAAGCTATAGAGTGGCAAACGTGGCGCACTTCCGATTTTGCTCCTGACTGATGACCATGCGAGGGTGTGACGCCAATATCTAACGGGTCTGCAGCTGTGGCCAGATTAAATTGGCAAAGGAAAACATTAATATCGGCGCGATTTCTGAAGAATACGTTACTTTACTACGACAGCCATCTTTCAATATGTGACATACACAACCTGACCATAGTGATTATGATATTATGCAAAATAAAATTATATTAACCATTAAAATATTGACATGTTGAGCTCTAATTTTCCATGATTACACTCGGATGTGTTACAGCATTTGCAATTTTTAAATATCTGTAAGCAAAATGGTAAAAAGTAAGCAGAGCCAAAAGGTAGTATCTGCTTGGGCCTAAGTAAGCAGATGCTGCCTTTTGACTTTGCAGAGCAGTTAAGTACAGAATAGGCAATCTTGATGCAATGCATAAATCACAGACAAGATGACAATTGTTTATTTGAAAAATATACATGTGAGACTGAATTACGTGTATAGGCCTAGTATTCGAATTCGTCGTTCACGTTTGTGAGTATAGCAGACACTGTCCCTATAATCTCAAGTGTCCATATGCCCCGGGGATCCCTTTTCTCTCCAGGATCGCAATGTAGATCTGCTCTGCAAAGCGAAAAGGTGTAAAGTAAGCAGATACCGCATTTTTGCTTTGCACTTGAGATATTACGTATGCCGCGGTGTATCTCCTTTCTTTTCACGCGGCTGTCACCCGGCTGGCATTACACAGACAGCATGAAGCCGATGGCTCGGCTGAACAGGAGATCTGGGGTTATTTTGGAGGCGTCCCCTTACAACGCCTGTCTGAGGGCATTCCGGGCTTCATTGCATGAATCAGTACGTCAAAAAGAGGAACCCAAGAGGCCCCGGACAGTCATTGCCTTCATTATGATACCCGATATCCATGCGCGAGTCACGCGTGATCCAAAGGTTTTTCGATGCTGGGCAGTCAAACTTTATATAAATATGATGACTGGCTTCCAGTCAAACATACATGAGAACTGCCGTGCAAAGCAGCCAAGCACGACTATGGTCGCTTTTCATCTGTTTTATCGGGAACGAAATGTGTGTTTAAACGTCAAGGTTTGCAGACGTTTGATCGCAAACTACACTGATAATGAATAATTTTCACCCTCTTCAAGTTGTGGGTCGCGGTAGCGAGACAAAACTTCAAGTGGGTAAAAATTCAAATTATTCAATTCGCGTTTCAATGGTTAATTTTTTATTTTCACTTTCCTTTTTCTAGTTTAACCCCAGTCGTGCGGGGATCCTATAAGGACGTTGTCAAGCAAATTGTAAACTAAATAATCTGCAAAATAGTTTGGGGTGGGTGTATGTTCAGTTCTAGTCAAATTATTTAATAATGGAGATTTCTATGTATTTCTTTTAAAGTCGATTGTTTGCTCCTGTATTTAATAAAATATCAATAAAAATTAACGTGGTCGTGTACCTGGAGGAGGGGGGCACGATATACCAGGAGCTCTAAACTTGGAATGCATTTATATGTCAAGAACTGCACACTGAATGGGTAATACATTTTTTTGTAATTTGAAGCTGGTAATTCCGTTAGAAATTTTAACTTCAACCGTTATGCTGCTGAATGGTTGATATCTATTTTTCAAAAAATACAGCTTGAAGTGACGACAAAATATTACTTTTTGTAGAAAATAGACACCTTTCAAACTAACCCTTTTTGCCCTCACGATGCATCAAAGCATCATTTTGTATCTATGAAGAATGATTTAATGTCCTACATCTAGGTGTTTTATAACAAAAATTGTCACGGAATTGTTTTAATAATAAGGATATTTTTTTTTATTTACAACCAACTTCACGTCGTTTTTATCCACTACAATTCGCGGCTTGTAGTGAATGAAGATGACAATGGTAAATTCAGGTTTGAAAGGGTTAGAAATGCATAACAGAGCAACTCCTACAAACTATCAACTTCAGTGGTATTTTATTTGAATTGAAACATGCTTACAATCGCATATATATATATATATAATACTCCCAGCAACACAAGGGGTAAATGAATGAAGAGATGTGACAAATAATTCACCAGGGCTAATGCAACAATGTAGGTTTTTAAAAATTTGCCATAGTGGTACCAAATGACAGATTTATCATATGACTAGGGTTCGAGGATTGACATCAATTTGATGTCATTGATTTGACGTCGATCTGCTCATGTGTTTGTGTTCATTCACGGAATATACAATCCAGCAAACACGAGACATTGGCTTAACTGGTTTGTGTTGGGCCAGAGTCACAGACAGCTTGCCAACAGTAAACCAGCTTTGTATCAATGTATCGAGTTTGCTGTGTAGGAGTTTCAGTATTGGGTCAACGTCGCCGTTTTTATAAACATGAGTTTTATATAATTGTTTTGCTTCGAAGCAAAACATTTCCGCGTAGCGCATTCCACAATTTTTGTTATAAAAAAAGAAGGAAAAAATATTCTTTCAATAAATTTTTCATGTAGGAACCTAAAGTAGTGATTAGACGATAACGACTGTCACGCCTGAGCTCGCGGGCTCATCACCCACTCTGGCATTCAGACTTCTTCTTCATCCACTAGTAAAATTCCGTATTGTGGGGAGCCTGGGTGACCAAAAGGTAGCGTGTTTGGTCTCTCATCGTCAGGGCTCGAATTTCGAGTCCATTCATTCATTCATTCATTCATTCATTCATTCATTCATTCATTCTTTCTTTCTTTCTTTCTTCCATTCATTCATTCATTCATTCATTCATTCATTCATTCATTCATTCATTCATTCATTCATTCATTCATTTATTCATTCATGAATTCATTCATGAATTCATTCATGAATTCATTCATGAATTCATTCATGAATTCATTCATTCATTCATCCGTTCGTTCGTTTGTTCGTTCGTTCGTTCGTTTGTTCGTTCGTTCGTTCGTTTATTTATTCATTCATTCATTCATTCATTCATTCAATTATTCATTCATTCATTCATTCATTCATTTATTCATTCATTCATTCATTCATTCATTCATTCATTCATTCATTCATTTATTCATTCATTCATTCATTCATTCATTTCTTCATTCATTCATTCATTCATTCATTCATTCATTCATTCATTCATTCATTCATTCATTCATTCATTCATTCATTCATTCATTCATTCATTCATTCATTCATTCATTCATTCATTCATTCATTCATTCATTCATTCCTTCCTTCATTTATTCATTCATTCATTCATTCATTCATTCATTCATTCATTCATTCATTCATTCATTCATTCATTCATTCATTCATTCATTCATTATTCATTCATTCATTCATTCATTCATTCATTCATTCATTCATTTTTCAAAGGAAAGCAAAACACATAATATTGCCAAAACTGAGAAAGTTCTGACTTCGCTGTGCATCGGCATTGCCGTGGCGATGAAAACCCGTTTTATTTGCAATCTGCGTGACCCACGCCGGCAGCGTGAAGATCTCGCACATGAAAAGCACGTTAGCGTCAGAGCATCTGATTTTAAGACAGGGAATTGACCGCTTTAATATTGTGAGAGAGCTAACGGAAAATCATGAGCGATTTCTAGGCGGCTGACTGGCAAAGATTATGAACAAAAATAGTCGGTCGTAAAAAAACAAAAAAACACGAACTGTAGTATCCTTGATATTAAAGGGTCCCATCTACCTCCTTTTCAAAAAGGCAGATGCGACCCTTTAATACCAAGGTAATGAAATTAAAAAAATAGCGGGCTCTTGCAACACCCAAGTATTGTGGGTCGTCCTTGTCGAATGTTACATTATCGTGATGACAACGTCTGCAATCATTATCAAAACAATTTCCTCCACTTTTTGTGTAAGTATTTAATACGTTTTCCTCATCCCATGTACATAATTTTGATCACATGATCATTAACCCTTTATCCGCCAAATTATTCAATTCGAATTTTCACTCACTTGAAGTTGTGTCTCGCTTACGCGATCCACAACTTCAATGAGTGAAAATAATTCAGATTTGACAAAATGGAGGTCAACTCTTTTCAAATCTTGCTGGTTGATGTCACATTTTTTCTTTAACATTATTTAAAATGCGGTACTTAATGTCCTAATAAAAAATGGAGACAAGAATATATGCGGCACCGGCGGTTAAAGGGTTAAGTTGTATACTTCTATATTCACTTTCATTTATTTTACTTTTTTTTGCCTATTTTGTGTTTCGCGCCGACTGTATACCTTTCATTGGCCAGATATCGAGTACATAACTGCTACTTGGCATGCTTCGAATCCTTTTATTAACTCTCTAATGTTGAATGGGAAATCAAATGATTGTAATTAACAATATTTAATTAACAATATTAATATCATGATTACATGTCTTTGTCAACGATGAGATGAAACCCATTAAAATCTGAATATAACATTGAGGAAGCCTTTTATTAGGTTGAGTCTATTTATTATTTAAAATAAATTATAATTCTATCTGCTCTTTCTAAAAGATATTGAATCATTTGATACTGTTTGAACTTTAGGTGTATTATATCGATTTATAATCATAATTAAGTATAAGTATAGATAAAAAAAGTATTAATATGTGTGTTTTTTTCAACAGAAAATGAATTATTTTGGGTGTATTATGGGGCGGTGAGGGTAAATCGAGTGAGGGATGAGGTTAGACTGAGGGGCGAGAGTAGAGTGAGTAGTGAGGGTAGAGTGAGGTGAGAAGTAAAAATGAGTGAAGGGTGGGAGAACAGTGAGGGGCCTGTGTAAAGTGAGGGGCCGGGGTGGAATGAGAAGTGAGGGTAGAATGCGGGACCGGACTGAAATGAGGGGTGAGGGTAAAGTGAGGGGCCAGAGTACAGTGAGGGGTAGGGGTGGCGTGAGGGACTGGGGTAGAGTGAGGGGCCGGGATAGAATGAGAGGTGAGGGTAGAGTGAGGGACCGCAGTAGAGTGAGGGGTGAGAGTAAAGTGAGGGGTGAGGGTAGAGTGAGGGACCTGAGTAGAGTGAGGGACTTGAGTAGAGTGAGGCGTGAGGGTAAAGAGAGAGGCAGGAGTAGAGCTAGGGGTCGGGGTAGGGTGAGGGGCCGGAGTAGAGTGAGGAGCTAGAGTAGAGTGAAGGTAGAGTGAGGGTAGATTGAGGGGTGAGGGCAGAGTGAGGGATTAGGGTAGAATGAGGGGCCGGAGTAGAGTACGTGAGGGGCCGGGATGGAGTGAGGGGCCGGAGTAGTGTGAGGGGCGAAGAGTAGAACGAGGATCGAGTGGTGGGCCAGAGTAGACTGAGGCGTGAGGGTAGAGTGAGGGTTGGGAGTAGAGTGAGGGGCCGGAGTAGAGTGAGGGGTGAGAGTAGAGTGAGGGATTGGGTTAGAGTGAGGGGCTAGGGTTGAGTGAGGGGCCGGAGTAGAGTGAGGGGCCGGAGTAGAGTGAGGGGCCGGAGTAGAGTGAGGGGCTGGAGCTATTAAAGTGTATCGCTCTACCTGTCAACCTGACACATTCAGCTACAGCGATACAAACTTAGTATTATTGCAAGTGTGACCTCATAAGTATTGCAATTAGTGTCACTCTATAGGGAGAGCAATAAAAGGTTCTGATATAAACATCCACATCCATTTGTACCAAGGTAGCTCATAACAAAATCCTTAGCATTATTTCCCAACAAATCCTAGTACCTGACCCATATTTAAGACAAGCTTTTGACTCAACTCAACACAAGATGTCCAGTTGCCGTTGTGGCGGTTCAAAAACAGCTCTCTTCAGGCAAATCACGTGAGAGGGTTAGCCGCTCATACAGTAATAACTCAATTCATCAGGTGGCATTATACTGTTCATTGCATTTGTTTAAGCTTAGCTGTATCGCTCTACCTGAATGTATCGCTCTACCTGAATCTACCCTACTTGTTTTTGAAATTTGTCCTATATTACCCTCCATGGGGGGGGGAATATGGGACTAACAGGAGGGAAATATGGGACATCAGTTTAAAAATGTGGCAAGCAGGAACAAAAAAAAACTGATTTTAATTTTTGAAATTTTAAGGTATCTGGGCTCACATATAGTTAAATTATCCTGTGAAACCATAGCTACGAAAAATAAAATACTGTTTATGTGCCATTTTTTAACAAAAGTGTCTCATATTACCCGCATATTTTCATTAAGAGATACTGTTTTTTTTAAATAAGTGCATAAAAGATAAATCTGTAGTCCTGCATTCGCCATTACGGCTCAATGACCTCTAATTTCGTGAGTTGCTGTAGTTTCAAGTCTACTAACCAGAGGGCAGCTGTGCAAACCCTTGTTTCCAACTGCAGCTGTTTTTCAGCGATGTCCCATATTACCCGTCTCTCCCCTACACTGGAATGTCCTCGGGTCGACGTATCAATGCTGGGCTTACATGTGATTAGGTTTAATGATGGGTCATTCACAACATGGGCTACGTCATTCCATTGCTGTGTCAACATCATAGAATATAATAGATACGATGACAAGCCAGTATTAGTATCAATTTTTCCGTCGATTAGAGGAAAACAGTTTCGTCGATTACAGGAACTCAGTTTCGTCGATTCCAGGAAACCAGTTTCGTCAGTTTCGTTTCGTCAGTTTCGTTTCGTCGATTACAGGACACCAGTTTCGTCAGTTTCGTTTCGTCAGTTTCGTTTCGTTTCGTCGAATACAGAAAGCCGAGGATCTCGACCAATCCGAAGCCTACGCCATATCGTAACTTGTGCGAGAAGAGAGGCCCTGCTAGATGCTCAAAGAGGAGCAAACAGGCACATTTAAAATTAGACCATCATTTAAATAATTAATTATGGAGCGACGTGATAAATTCACTTCCGTTGTGTCTCTATTTTAGTTTTCAGGTGCGAGTGATGTTTGGAACGGTACAAAAGTAGCGATGCTTTTATTCTATTTTGTGTGAAGTGCACCTGAAATATATATTTCTATGTGTTTTTCTAAAAGACGAGGACATCTCTTGCCAATCTTTTGGGTTCCTGTTGATCAACATATCTGTCGCGGTAAAACATATTTATTAAGACAAATCATGTATCAACAAATGTAAATGATTGACCATTTTGTCGTGCAAAGGCAAACAGCAGTAACTGCTTACTTTTCAGGTAAGCAGTTACTGCTGTTTGTCATTGCACGAGAGCACTAGATTATTTATGGAAATGCTCGGGACACAACCAGGGATCTGTCACCCACAGCAACATTGTTGTGTGTGTCCCTGAAATCACAGGACACCATTGCCAAACGCTGCCTGAATTTCGGTTATGAGTCTTATCTCAGATTTTGGCCCGAGATCTAGGCGGTGTTGGACCGATTGTTTTTTCTTCGATGTGGATGTTATTTGTGTGAGATGCAGCTAAGCACGATATAATGTTGGGCCGACGTCGAAGACAGTGGTCTAACCTTAACCCAGCATTGGTTGAACGTACCATGTTTGCTGGTGTATAATGTGATGTTATTTCGCATCCTGGCCAACACGCGATGACGCTGTACTGCCGTGCAATGTCATGAGGCAGTATCTGTTTACTTTACAAGTAAGCATAATTATGCTGCCTCTTGGTTTGGCATTGCAGGCTAGATACCCTCTATTAGGTCCACTGTTTTAGTTTGGTCCAATATTGGTTCGTTATGGTGACAATGCTACTTGCTTATGATGGATTTCCGTGAACAAATGTCGAATTAAAATAAAATTAATTTCTAATATTTTTGTTTTTGCTTAAATAAAGATAAATCTCTGTCTTAAGTGGCTGTCTCACTTCGTCAAAGTTATTTGGGTCTATTGTTTATAGATGGAGTCAAGACCTGGTGTGGAAAAAAAGGCTCTAGATTACATATATCGCTGTTATATCTCTGTTGGATGGTTACTGGTAAACTTCGCCCCGTAACATTGTGATGTGTATCCATAACACATTGAAATATCAATACCTCATTCTTATAACATTGTACGCTCCTATATTACAGACTCATGGGGTATAGGCCTACATTTGGCGTTAGCTACATGTAGAAAGAAAAAGCAATATTTTCGGCAGTACATGGGACTGGAGGATTTCATAATTACATAGGTGCATTCTTTATTCAGAGCTGTATTCTACAAGCAGATGTTGTCAGGACTTCTCAGTAAAGGCAAAAAGGCAGTAACTACTTACTTGAAAAGTAAGTAGCTACTGCCTTTTCGCTTCCCAGAGGAGGCAGAACAGTCGAGGTTACGACTGAGGAAGAGCTAGGAGTAGGGAGATGTGCCGGCAGCGGGATGTTATTTCCCCACGGACCCCCCCACTAACAATTGACCATTCCGGTCCTTGGAGCAACATGAAATATTCACTGCCAGATGCATGACCACCGACCGCGACAGTTCGGCCTTCCATCTTTCTTGGGTTTCAACAGAAAAGGACGTGTATATAAAACACTGGATTCGGAGAGTGTTAGATCGCTAAATTGCCACCGTCTTGAAGTTGTGTCTCGCTAACGCGATTGATGATCCCGTCTGTCCCGTTGACCCTGTTGCACCCAGAAGTCGTAATTGCCACTGGCAACGGACGTCCAATTCTGCTAATGTCCAATCATCGCTAATGCGAACTGCTTGCCCCACCCACGCCGTGAGGTGGGTAGGCCAAGCAGCTCATTCATTTGTATCGTTAACATTATCCCCGATCTGGATATTCGATCGGAATCGGTGGATATATGGCATTGTAGCGTAATTCACGTCGGACTCGAGCAACCTACGGCGCCGCTGATTACTAATATAAGGGACGAGACAGCGCGTGATTACACGCGATCAAGTCATTTTAGAGAAGCTTCCCAGAGCTGTCTGAATGTTGTGCCAGCGTCGGGGACGCTGGCACAAAATTCAGACAGCGCTTGGCCAATGTGAAGGCAGATCCTGTAGACTGGATACCTCCTCCATCAGAAAGACGATCTTATCCATCATTTAGGTGTGGTCTGTTCGGATTTTCACAGCCATGGGTTGGTGCACTTAGGACAACCCTGAAATATTAATCAGCTGCGATCTTGGATAACATCTGAGTGAAATGAAACAGGAAATGAAACTGCGACGAGGTGGCCATTAACGTGATCCAATAATCCAGGTCCATGAAGTTACGCGGTGATAAACGCTTAAATAGTAGGGTGTAAAATACCTCCCTGGTTGAGGCAGGTAACAGAACAAAATACTACCTCACTGACGAGCGCTAGGAGTTTACAAGCAAGACATACGTACTGTTACATTACGTGTGTAAAATATATGTATTAACATATGTTGTTCAGTAGTTCCGAAAGTAGACCTACTTTTAAAATCGTGGTGCCATGCCACTGTAAATTGTGAGTAAAGCAATGAAAGGAAAACAATAATCTAGTTTCCGGTGCATCGGCTCTGTATTATTTAGTACAGAACGTGAATTGTACTTGTACAAGTAAGCAAATCAGTGCAATGCGTAGTTATCAGGGTAAAACCGAAAATTGGGGTAACTTTGTAGCATCAAAAATGGCAGTGAGGTGACCATCAAAGAGGAGGAAAACTACTTTATAGGTTTGGTGCACTGATCCCAATAGAGCATGAAAAAGCCACTGGCTGCGCTAAAAAAATTTTTTTTTGCTTCAAAAACGTCATTTTTAAAAAGTTGCAGCATTCCACTTACTACTCCGTTACCAAATCCAAACCATTTCAAAAATTATGTTACTTTGTTTAGCTTGACATCACACTTTTAAACGTGATATCTTTATTGAAGCATAATACTAAACAATCGTACATCAAAACTGCTAAAAAATTTTAAAAAAATTGATGGGATGAACAAAAATCTTTATTTCAACTCCGTTACCAAGCCAAAAAATACTCAACTCCGTTACCAAATGTTTGGCTCGACATAAATATAAACTGTATATTTTCTTATCATAACATCGATCACAAATGGGTGCTCTATTAATATGGGGACAACGAACCATGTTTTAAAAGACTATATCATCAATCATTATGACTGTAAAACCCATAACATTTGACAATTCACCACTCCGTTCCTTTTTCTTGGTAACGGAGTAGAGTGGAACGGAGTAGTAAAATTAAAAGTATTCTAGGGATTAATGAAAAGATCTGGGCAATAATTCAAAAATATATCATACGGGTGGAAATAGTCCCCATAGCAACTGTTGTAGGCATACAATCATAAAACCAAACTCGTTTTTATACCCACAAGGCTAGGAACGGAGTAGTAAAAACAAAAGTATATTTTCTAACTTTTTGGTAATACCTGTTTCGAATAACTTGTCACTCAACAATATTAATTCTTTCAAGGTGAAAAACTCGTATAAGGCCCTTTAGTGTGTCAAACTAACCTTGATATAATTTTAGTTCATGATTATTCACTTGATGGGGCATGCTACAATAATGGTAACGGAGTAGAGTGCAAATGTGGGGACATGTATATTCATCAAAATTATTTATATCGATATCAATTTTAAGTCGAATTTTGATCATTGATTAGTTAAAGTGAACAATGTCTAGCCATGAAATGTAATTGTTAGAATTATATTGTGATTTTGTATCCTACAGTGAAGTTTTAAATAGTGGAATTTTTTCTGGGGACATGCCATTTTTCACGTTTCCATGACATACAGCTCTTATAAAACCATATATATATATATTTTTTTACAAATAATCTAAACATTATTAAGTAGTAATGCCTAAACGTGAAGTTGCACCATTCATTTTTAATATTATTATATGTAAATTGAAATGCGGACCTTTTAGGTCCTGGGGACACTAATTTTATGTAAAATTACCCTAATTTTTGGTTTTACCCATCATGCCACAGGGACTTAACTGGCGTAGCCTGCACTGTGGATTCTAGATTCGGGTATAGCTGGTAGGGGAGAGCGGGGCTAGCTGTAACAATTTCAACATTTGAGTATTTTTACAAGTGATAATTTACTTTATGAATGAAGTCATTCCATCAAGTTACGGACTACTATTTCCCGTATAATATAGAATATAATTTAGATAAATATCATCAATAGTTGCTATGTGATGCAGTGAAATTTGACCACACCTAAAATGTTACAATCGGCCCCCGTTGCGGGTGAGTTGTAACAACATTGGGGCAAGTTGTAACACAGGTACTGTGCTCATTGGGGCACGTTGTAACACGCCATAGTTCAACACATAAATATACAAAATAGAGTTTTGCAGCAAATAATTAATCATTTATGTAATATTAAAGGGACCCCTTGGGATGAGACATTTTCAATGTTGTCAATTTTGAAAATTTAATTTATATGAAGCTATATAGCCTACTGATCTTAGCTAAAAATACAAAAAAGTCAAAAAAACAATTTTAAAGCACCGAAAAAGAGCGAAATAGTTGTATTTCCTGGTCGTATATTGCCATGTAAACAAAACAAGTCAGCAATATTAAGCACTTTCCATCACATATTCCCACGTATCAGACGGTAAGATCAGAGCAGTCGCCGCTAATTGGGGGATAATTGGTGTCTCATAGTCAGGACACGGGAGGACACACCTGCAGCACTGACTGTCTACCCAACGCTGGGCCGATGCCATCAGCATGTGGCCCAGTGCTGTGAAAACATTTATTCGTCCTTCAGGTATACAAATAGTTTGTTTTGGTTTCTTCTGGTTTCATAGAAATGTTGATTAAAAATATTTGTAAAAATATGAAAATTCTGAAAAAAATAAAAACATCATCCGTGGGATACACTACTTCAGTGCGGAAGTAAAACCAAAATTGATGTCATCCCAAGGGGCTGCTTTAAGTCTGTAATAGCCTTTAATTCATAGGCTTACATAATTGCGACTGTCAAAATGCTAAATCGGATTACTAAATCATCGAAAATGTGCACCTGGTCAATATAATGATCCTGCAAAGAGGTAGGCTTAAACATAGCAGAGGACTAATACAAGATATTTAAGTGCAGTTTTGGTCTAGATGTACCTATATATATGCATATAATACCGATAGGGGCAGGTTGTAACATAGTTCCCATAATCTATTGGGGCAATTTGTAACACTTTGGGGAGATAATGGGGGCAAATTGTAACATCTGTACAACTTGCCCCCACTCATCTGTTACATCTAGCCCCCAAGCACCCGAAAAACATTTGGCAAATATATCTCACTCTGCGAAATCTTTTTTAGTCATTTAGTCTGTCATCATTAAAGACCTCACCAAGATGATTTATAAACATTCAGAATTAAAATTGTTTCTTATATTTTTCATTGTGATAAGTGATAATGAATCGGAATTCAAAAAAATACTTTCTGCCTCGTTTTGTGTCTTATATGATTGTTCTCAAAAAGTCCTGGTATTATGGGATGGAAATACATAATAATATTACATGGCTATAGAAGACATAACTGACACCTAGTGAGAATTTTGGCAAAGTGCACTTTTACAACTTAAACCCGTTACAACTAGCCCCGCTCTCCCCCTTAAATGCATGCACTTTTATATTCAACCAAAATGCATTACTGTTTTTTTATACCAGAACTTTAATATTTCACTTCTCGAATATAATATTTATTCACGGTTACTGCAAGATTTAAATCGTTTTCACATTTTAATAATTAAATTGTTGATTCATTGAAAAATTGCTACGGCTTACAGAACTGCTGGTCCTATCCTATATATATTTAATTATAATTATGCACAAACCCAAAGTGGAATCCCCCTTCGAAGCATATCCACTTGTGTTTGTGAGTTAGCCATTTTAGATTATACTGTAAGATGTAAGATTTACAATAACTTAAAATTGTTTTATTTTTCATGCTTTTCGCACTAGGTAATACAGACGCAATAATGTAGCTTCAAGTAAAATTATTTACATCGACTTGAAAAAATAGGCAACACAAACGCAAAAAAACTCACGTAACGATTAATTTGTCTCGATGCTTATTAGAAAACGTACACACTGCACAATGCGAGTATAAATTGAACACAATTTATGACTTCTGTGGATATCGACTTTTTGCCAACCATGGATGTGACCCAACGCTGGCTGAAGGCTGTGCCAACGTCCACAACGTTGGCCCAGCTTTCAGAAGGTGTTGGGACACCCCCTCGTGGCATTGTGTGTCCTGTGACCACAGACATGACGTGGTGAAACAAACTGGTTTGCGTCCACCTCGCCAGGGGGCGTGATGAAGTGAGTCAGGGCGTGACATGACGTCACCTCTCGGACGTGGTCGATATTCATCAACAGCCTCAGCCCCAAGTGATCAAATAACCGGTGCCACCCAGCAAATACGAGGTATTCTCCCAATATTATTTCAATGTTGGACCAGCGTCGAAGACGGTGAACCAACATTGAAACAGCATTGGATGAATGCATCGTGTTTGCTGGTTACGTTATATGATGCCAAGTTTCCAATTTATTATTAATATCAGCCGGTGTATTTATTCTTCCCTCAAAAACAGGAACTTATTTTGGTTTTGTGGCAATTTAGCTATAATATATTTTTTGCTGTCTGAGCCAAAAAACATAAACTTATTAGGCTACTGTTTTAATACTAGTCTATTGTCATTTATCTGAGTAAAATTAAAAAAAATACTTATTATCACAGATTATTTAGCACGTGTAACGTGTATTTTTATTTGCAGAACATTTGTTTAATGAGGTCCACTTCGCGCTTTGAAAGGATTGATCAAAGAAAGAACCATTTGAGTGTAACATTCAGAAGGATGTTTTGGCTAAACACAACACAACCACGAAAGATGTGAAATAAATATTGTAATTAAAATATCTTAGTGGGGTTTCAAAATGTTCCCCTTATTTTAACGTCACGTACAGAACATGTGTCTCAGCGTAGGAATATGCCAGGTGATTCCTGTCAACATTGGTCAGTGATGATGTCGCGCTGGTGGAACTTTCAATTTCCAAATAAATCGTGATGTTTTTAAATAGTTTTAGGTCTATATAATTCATTTTTTTGTATTTATCTTGCGAGAAAATGCATAAAGGTCACTCGTATCGTGCTAGTGTGGAGATTAGGGCACTGGTTCAGTTCACCAGACCTTACAGTGCCATAATCTACACACTCGCACTCTCTTAGGACCTTTATCTATATAGGCCGGCCCCGGTGGCTCATTCGATCTGGTTGTGACTCGAAACTCACAGGTACCTGGTTTGAATCCCGCTCGGGTCGGCTATTTGTCATCTAGGTTGTGCATATACAGTACTCCAAACTGTTCAAAGACATGGAGTGTGGTGTGATGTCTATGGCACTGTGCACTATAAAGAACCATTGAAGTCATTCGATAAGAGTAGGGCATAGTCCCGTATAGTCGGACTTCCTTCCTTCCTTGTCATGAGTGTACAGAGAGCCACGTAAAGCAACATTCACTCACTCACCCATCCACGACTGGTAAATACACATACGATAAAAATAACGTTGGGTCAACGTTTCTTGTTTGCTGGGATTGAAGTGCTAAACCAAGGCGGTAACTGTTCACTTTTCAGTAAGGTAGTTACTGCCATTTGACTTTGCGAAGCGGACATCGCTTAGAAAAACCAAAAGGCAGTGACTGCTTACGTTTCAATTATGCAGTTACTGTCTTTTGATTTTGCAGAGCGGCACACTTGCACCTGATGGACGGCATCTGAGTAGCAAATTTGGCACATGCACATGCGACCTCGGAGAAGCCGAGCCTTGCTGTGGGAAGATGGGTCTACATTTCCCAGGAGATGGGCCACACGTTCCCTAAAGGACGTCATTTTAGAAATAGCAAATTAGGCACGTACGTTTCCGAGATGGTTTCCTTGAAGGACATGAACTCCTGCGAGGAGAGCTGGCCATCCTCGTTCTTGTCGAACCTCTTGACGAAGTGGTGGGCCCTGTCCGGGGGGTAGTTCAACTCGTCTGTCAGGATCTTCGTCGCTTCATCCAACGACAGTGCGTGCTCCCCGCTAAAATACGACAAAAAAACAGACATTTTAGAGCTAGTACTACTCGCTAAATTACAAAAAACAACAGACAATTTTTTTTGTCCTATATGCGTGTCCCTCCTGCTTTACTACAAGCAAAAATCAGACGGTGCGTGCTCCCCTCTAAAATACGTCGACGTATAAATAAAATACAATCACGTATGTGCTCCCCGCAGACATTTTTCACAGTTCTTTATCTCTGCTAAAATAAGACAAAAATACAATGTGTGCTCCAAGTTAAAATACAACCAAAACAGAGATTTTACAGTGCATGCTCCCTGCTAAAATTATAATACGACCAAAACAGAGATTTAAAGAGGGTGCTCCCCGCTGAAATACAACCAAAGAGACATAGTACAGTGTGTACACCCCGCTAAAGTACGATCAAAAGCAAACACTTTACAGTGCGTGCTTCTCGCACAAATACGACAAAAAACATGCATTTTACAGTGCTTGCTCCTCGCTGAAATAGGATTAAAATCATATAATTATCGTACAGGGCGAGCTTCCCGTTAAAATACGACCAAAAAAGAGACTTTGCAGATAACAGCGCTACATCGCTAAGTTATAAAACCTGATGGTTTATCTACTTAAAGTTGTATCTAGCTACTGCGATCCTCCAACTTTGAATAGGTAAAACATATTTACAAGTTACATATTTATCATGTTTATGTATTAATTTAATCAAAACATAACTATGTAAATCTGACCAATTTGTCGGACGGACAAATAAACATACCGAAATCGGCAATAAACGTGATGATTCTCAGTTTAAATTAACATGATCACCGTTCTATCTGCTAGAGACGTCGGAACAAGATTAACCCAGCATTAGCGAACGTCTCGTGGTATACTTACGCCATTTTAGCCTTCAGCTCTAGGGCCCAGCACTTGATTTTCGTTAACAGCTCCAGTATGGCTTGTCACCACGATTAACAGTTTCGAGGCTGCAACACAGCAAATAAACACAGTCGTAAGAAATTGCGGACTGACAAATCACTGTCAGTGTGTACAAGGAATCCTTGGTGTGTGATTGTATGTTAATACTTATCCTGTAAAGGTGATTTATTTAACCCTTTAACCGCCGGTGTCGCATATATTCGTTTTTTCGTTTTTTATTAGCATATTAAGTACCACCTTTTAAAGATGTGACAAAGATAAAATGTGACATCAATCAGCAATATTTGAAAACAGTTGACCTCCATTTTGCCAAATCTGAATAATTTTCACTCACTTGAAGTTGTGGATCGCGTCAGCGAGACACAACTTCAAGTGGGTGGAAATTGAAATTGAATAATTAGGCGGTTAAAGGGTTAAATTTCTACCCAAGTAAAGTTGTGTCCCGCTACCGCAACCCACAAATTCAAGAGGGTGAATATTACTGATATTTGTTCAAGTTGAGACCAAACATTTGCAATTGTTTGTGTTTAAACACTTTGATTCCCAATAACAGTGATTTGGTCGGCAAATAAAACAAATTAAAAACGACTATAGTCGCGATATAGCGGGCTAAGGGTTAAATACAGCATCTCCTTTGTGGCATCGTTATGTGGAGAAGCTACACGAACGGTCATTGAAGTATGCTGCGATGGTTCCATGTGTCAATCACACCTTCAGTCAATCAATCACTCACTCAATCACTCACTCATTCGCTCGTTCACACTCACTTAATCACTCACTCATTCGCTCGTTCGCTCGTTTGTTTATTCATTGATTATACATATAAGATTATATAGATTTGGAGGATAATATCGTAGCATGTGGGATATCGATTTGATGTATTGGACACCAATGTATATTCAGACGATTTTTTGGCGCGGCAGGCTTATCCATGTTGAAATAAAATCAGCAAAAGTGTCAGTTTTCATGCAGATATCTAGTGAGCAGGCGTCTATTTCACCTTAGAAACACAACAAATCGATTTCAATCCGTACGTGTGTTTGCAAGGTGGTAGGCCTACAACAACTATTCATAAAGTATCTAAGAAAACAATAGAACACTTTTAGCATATGTAAATATACGAAAACTGTGCATTATTGGTCGTCATATGCGCTTGTTGACGGCTCATTAGAAAGCAGGACACCATGTTAGAGAGAATAACACGCATGACACCATGTTAGAGAGAGTATCTGCATGACAGGTCTACAGAGGGTGTTAATGCATTTAAATACATTGTATATTATTACTGCCCAGGTGGATAGGGTATAAGAAGCCGAAACCAAGAAAAAACAATGCAATAAGCCAACATATTTCCCGTGATAAGAAACACGTGATAAAAAACGTTGCGCCTACAGCGTCGTCTACCGTTCAATTCTTGAAGCAATATTAAACCAACACTGTGCGACTTCATCCCGGGGCCTACTGGGGATATTTCCCCTCTGGACTATGTGGACCTGAATAATTAATGCCATTGTGACAGCGTCTGCTATTGTCAATTTATTTTTAGTTGCTTCTACTTTTGGATCATAACTGGATTAGCCAACGACGTGACGTAACTCACTACTACGTCACTCCCATCAAACACGAAACGTTGAGCACGTGTTGTTTTGATGTTGGGCCACCGTCTGTGGCGTCGGCCCAGCATAAAAGAAGCATGGGCTCAACGTCTCTTGTGAGTGAATTGGCGTAAGAGAAATGTACATTTCATGCATTTTTCATACTCACACATTCTTGTGCGAATGAGATTGCTCTGAACATAATTTCATTCGCGCAAAAAAATGTGACTATTGAAAATTATCTTGGAGTTGAGCCAGAATTGTTACGTAATCTTATTTTGTATCAAAAATATTTACGCCCACCTAATAAAACCGTATACATACAAGCCAAATAATGGGAAAAATAATAATCCTCTCTTATCTAGAAAAAATTCTTTGTGGACAGCTATAATTATTTCTAAGGCTGTTCTTCGGACATAAATACAAAATAATACATTTTGCTCCCGACAGTTTCGACAAAATATAGTAATAAACATATAGCTAATGATCTAGCGTCTACGCAGAGCGTTTGATCCTGTTCCAAAATTAGTTAAAACATTATTGGCTGAGCGTCTCGCAAACAGCTGCGATTACAAATGCCCATATACAGAATACTGGACCGGGTTCGATGTAATTAAAGCGCAAAATACACCGACGTGAACACGAACGCAAAACTGAACAAGTACACTATTTTATCATTGGTGATGGGAAATCACGGAATTTAGCGTCGCCTGCGTCTTCATGGTCTTTGCTCTCGCGCCTGAGCTCGCGCTCACGTTAGTCTGATGGTGGTGGTGTTTTTCATCGAATCACCTGTTGATTATCGCACAGGAAAACCTTGACCCAGGTGTCCCTACGTGGTGTGTATCAAGTGGATTTTATAGTTGTACTATGTCTTAAAAGGAATATGTTTTAAACTAAATGAAATAGATGGGGTTTTAGGCCACCTGTGTGCAATTATAGGCTAAACTGGACCAGGAGTACCTCATGAGGATGGTAAGATGAATGATATGACTTAAGTATAAGAGACGCTAAGGTAATATGCAAAGCTTAAAATGTTCTGTGGAATACGTCCCAACAAATCAAGGTAAAATGAAGAGGAACCCTTTGAATTTGTTAACTATTTACCCGCTAAGTTATTGCATTTAAATTTTCACCGACTTAAAGTCTACAGCGGCCCACTACTTAAAGTGGGTGAAAATTACTCATATTTGTTACACTTGAGACCAAACATTAGCAAATTTTGATGCTCAAACACACATTTCGTTCGCAATAACTGCGATTTAGCCTGCTAAAAAATATGATCGTCGTTCTTAGCACTTATAGGGTTAATTCACATTGCATATGGTCAGCTCTGTGGACACGGTAAAGGTCAGTTCTGGACAGAGAGCATTGACCGGTCAGCCGGGAGAGAGGGCGGGGGGCGGGGGTGGTCAACATGACAGCTCCAGAATAGTTGGGAGTGACTGCCCTGACAAGAGTGCCCCATCAGCACCGCTTATATTATGGCTTCGGTCAATCGCAGAGAGGAGCGCCGTCTAAACATCAGATGCAATGTTGGGCCAGTGTCGGAGACTTCGCATCAATATTAATGCCTATTCCTGCTGAGATCCAGCAGAAATAAGATGCCGCTTTTCGGACAGCACACCGCTCCATTGTGCTGCGTGGCAACATCACCCAAAGGATGACAACTTCTGCACTGCTGTGTAAACCCATAAGGCAGTAACGGCTTACTTTTCAAGTAAACAGTTACTGCCCTGGCACGTCAACGCACGCTGTGGACTAGAAGCCATTGTTGGAGGGCCCCATTAGTTTGAAGTACTACCGCTTGTGCCACTTGGGTACTAAGTCATCCTAGCGATATATAAATTTTGATAATAATTCTGTCAGCGCGGGACCGACTTTAGACGTCAGAATCTGACGTCTATAGACGTCAGATGCTGACGTCTAAAATCGATCTCCGCACTGAAAGAGTAAAATATTTATAATGGTCGTAGACCCATATTATATGTATTCAAATGAAGCGGAAAGAGCCAACTAAGACATTTATGATGATCTCGAATTGAATAAACCACTTTGGTCTCCATGGTTTATTTAAAACTATTTCAGGGGATAACGTGTGTTGTTGATTAACTAGTGATTACCTGCTGACCAGATGCAATCGGATACTCTGCAGATATTGTTTGTGTTTTATGTGTGTTTCTTGACTGAAAAACAGTGTTAGGGTTATGTTGCAGTCCCAACAAAACAGTGAGGGATTCAGAATTTCCTGATGTATCAGTGTGTACATACACTTAATTATTTACATCTCTCCCACGTTGCAACATGTCCCTACCTCGTCTGACATTCCTGCAGATAAAATTGTTTTCGAGTTTCAGCAACATTTCATAGACGGGGAGGTTTTGGACGCAGACAGATATCGATGGCCCGTATTCTCGTACAAGTTACGATATATTGAAGGCTTCGGATTGGTGGAGACACTACACACCGTGCTCGCTGTATAAATTAATATGCAACTTTTTTAGAAAATATATATGTTGTCGGCGCTTCTATTTGTTGGTGGTGTTTCATAATAATTATAACCCAATGAAACAGATATACAAAGTGAATAGGGTTATCGTTTTAACAATTAGCCTGACAGTATACCAGGTATACTGAATTCTAATCAAATTTAATTAATTGTAAGATTAATTAGGCGACAATGGTAGATATCATTGACGAATCTGATCCAGTCATGGACACTTAAATTCTGTGTGATGGGGTGTCTTGACTGACATTTATCATTAAATCTAAAAGGCAGTATCAGCTTACATGAAATGTAGGCAAATACTGCCTTTTACTTTTCGGGACAGTACAGCGTAGCCTGACACCCATTATTACACTTAATTATACCCAACATGCCAAGGTCGCATATCAAAATACACCATTGATTATATGCCACGGGTATTCAGGGGGCTTCATAGTACTCCGGGAGGTCAATCAGGTGTACATCTGGCACGGGATGCCGTGCAAATGAATCCCGCTCTAAGAAGGCTTATTCTGGATTTCCATCCCCTACTCTGCTATTTAAGTACGACTGATATGTGGTACAATGGCTATTTTAAGCCTTTACTGCTTGGTGACGCACACAAATATTTCACATTAAGAAATGGATCTTATATTACATTATAGATTTTTTCCATGGGGATTTCGTATCGAACTAATACACAATGGCGTCCGTACGTTGTTTTAACATCAGTCATGCTGAGCTGTGGCGTAGCCAGAGCTCAGTATGACTGATGTTAAAACAAATAGAGCTATACATTATGTAACAATAATCACAATATTCAAGTGTACCCACACTGGCCTTCTGATGATCAAGCAGCATTACGCGGTGAGTGTCAGTCTCTAGTTAAACCTAGCGTTATTAGATACATGTAGGCCAAGGAGGTTACATAGATATAACCTCATTGGATAGGCCTAGCTGACGCTCTGTAAACTCTGAAATGGTGCTTATTATTTATTAATGTAGGGACATGCAGAAAGGTTAGTCGGGTCATACTGGGACGGAGATTATAAGATTTTTTCAGGTGACCAGCCCTCACCCACTGGTCAACTAAAATAAGTGCCATTATAAGTGTCGGCTATCTTGCTCTCGGATTTATTATTTCAAAGAAAGTAACATGTTGTTTTTCCCATAGTCCACTCTTAAAGATTAAATTTTGTCATGTATCATACCGTATTGTTCTAAGTAAAGTGATACAAGTGTGGTACAATTCAATGCAATATGTTAAACACAATATTAACCCCATTTTATGCAAAGCAGATCAATTTAAGTCAATCCAATAGAATCCTTATCAAAGGCAATGCAATGCAATGCAATGCAATGCAATGCAATGCAATGCGATGCAATGCAACGCAATGCAATGCAATGCAATGCAATGCAATGCAATGCAATGCAATGCAACGCAATGCAATGCAATGCAATGCAATGCAATGCAATGCAATGCAATGCAATGCAATGCAATGCAATGCAATGCAATGCAATGCAATGTAGTGCAATACAATTCAATGCAATGCAATGCAATGTAATGCAAGGTATTGTACTACACATTACGCGACGTTTGCTCAATGCTGTTCCTATATCATATGAACTTGGCGCAGCATTGAGATCGCGTGCGATTTCTTCATGGTGTGTCCAGAATAATTTTCGGAAGGAAGACTATCTAGATCGTGCCATATCTCGAAGATGCTGAGCGTTGTAACGTGAATAATTAATTGGCAAACCGAAGGACTATCATGTCCAAGTTTCTCCGTAATTGCTCCCTGACAGCGACCTTGGGGCGTCAAGTGGGACATAGATCTACGGTTTAGCCCCATTATCAGACCAACTCTGGATAAATGTCGAGCGCATTGCATGTTGACCACACATTTGTAACCAACTTTGTGCTACCAATCATCAGTTTGTTGGTAAATCACATCCGAAAACCCATTATCACAATCTCCAACATCATTGAAAACCACCATAAGGTGTTTTCCAGGCATGTTTTAAATAATAAAATCTATATTCATTTTACATAGATATACGTTCATAACAAATCGGTCTAGATTTTCTCAAATATTTTTTTAAAACATAATATTTTTCGTTAATTTCGTTTAATTTCTAAGCTAACCCACAAATTGTCTACAATCAGGAAAGAAATAACTTAATAGACACATTATTGGCCATAATATACCCGCCAAGATATTGAAATTACACTATATGTATCTGGCCCAAACAAATCAATGTGTGAATTCGAAAATAAGCCCCAGTTAATTGTATAATACATGTACAAGCAGCTATTAACAAGACGAGAATCTTGTTCAAATTTGCAAAAATGAGGTACATCAGCATGAAATTGTGGAGCTGTGTAATATGAATGAACATATGAAGAGGCCAGAAACTCAACAAACAACACCAGGAACCGTTTTCCTGTACAAGTTACGATATATTATAGGCTTCGAATTGATCGAGAAATGAAATGAATCGGGCTTTAGGCCACCTTTGTGCACATATAGGCTGACCTGGGCCAGGAGAACCTCCTGAGGATGGTGAGATGATTGAGATGACACTGTCCTCCAGACACAAGATTCGAAATTCGAGCCCTGGCGGTCTGAGGCCGAGCACGCTACCTCTCGGTCACGGAGGCTCCCCACAATACTGACTTTCACACGTGGATGGGGAAGAAACAGTTTTGTTTCTTTCAAACCGCCGAGACCGGGAACCGAACCCCGGACTCTGGCGTGAAAGGCAGCGGTGCTAACCACTACCCTAGGGCCCCCGCCCAATTGATCGAGAAGGTCATCTTGAGCAATCCGAAGCCTATGATATATCAAGACTTGTACGAGAATACGGGACCAGGAACGTATCCTTGCTGCTCGACTACACTTTTTCTAACATAAATGTTGTTATTCTAACACACTCAACAATGAATTCTACCGAGCGTGATATAATAGAAAATACGCCTACAAGCAATCTGGTCATTTTCGTGGAGTCCACCAAGGCTATGTAGTTGCCCCCAGTATTATCGCTATACTTGTGCATGGGAACCCTCACGTGGCATGTTTGAGCAGCCTGTAGGGACAATGCGTAAAATAGGGCCTGGACATCAGGGTCACATTTTCAGGTGGTGTTCTCATTGCCGTATCGTCCTCTCCGAGACCGTGGATTGATGTATTTGCTTTACCCGAAAAATTCAACATGGCGGTGACTGAGAGCGATCTCGACCCCGAGGTCCGAAAAATATCCATAACTTTTTATAGACTGTGCGACCTCTGAGCTGAGAATGCGGGCATGGAACTGAAATGTTAGTGATTCTAAAAAAACAGTTTTCGACCTGATTATTTCCCGATATATTCAGATATGACAGTCCCATGAATTTGTACGCGGTTAATCTGTAGCTGAAACCTGTTTCAGCCACTGGGGCTAGTGTTCTCAACCCTTATCCGCTTAAAAAGTTAGCTTATTTAAATTTTCAACCACTTGAGTTGTGTCTCTCTACCGCGAACCACAACCTCAAGTGGTTGCAAATTACTCCTATTTGTTTAATTTGAGACCGAGCATTTGCAAATATGGATGTCTAAGCACACATTTCATTCCTAATAACAGGTATTTAATCGGCTAATAGAACGGACTAAAAACGACTATTGTCGTGCTGAGCATCCATAATCTGAGGGGATGCTGCTCTCCTTATTTGGTTATCGGATCCTGTTAAAATCACTGTGTGTAATTATAAACTCGGAAATATACATGAAAAAGTTTAGTCACCAAGGAATTCCAGGTTGAATAAATGCAACTGGATATTGTTATTTTTTCTTGTTTGCAAACACCATAGTAGCACATGTTGACAGACTGAATGTGAAGTTCTTAACCATAATCTTTATTGATCACCCACGTTGACGGGGCTCAGGCAGGATCAGTCAGGTCGAGTGCGAAAGGAATTATGCAAGCCTCACCGCACATCCAGTGTTTCTATGCGTATATTTGCGAGATTTTTATTGACGGAAAAAAGTTATACTATCTTAAATGACACAGCTATTATTTTAGCAGCCTTATCTAGCTGTATAGTGAAATATAACCCTTCCTAGCTCCATATGTGCTTTCACATTTAAAATCATTCGAGGTTAAAAGGACTTGATTTATAAAATACCTGAGTATAATATATTCAGCCGCTATGTTATTCAATTCATTTTTTACCTACTTGAACATCTTGAAGTTGTGTCCCCCTGCCTTGACCCACAACTCTGAAAAGCTGAAAATTACTCATAGTTGTTAATTTTGAGACAAAACATTTGTAAATTTTAAAGTTCAAACACTCATTTTATACCCAATAACTGTGCTTTAATCGGCTAACAAAAACAGATTAAAAACGATGTATTCGTGCTTGATGCTACAGGGCGCTTAAGGATATATCAATACCTGGATCTCTACTATATTTGGAGCATTGGTCTTGAATGTACTGGCATGGTATATAGGGTTATGTCTCATCGAAAACAGTATCTCACTATCCATCCCATCGCTTTGAGTCACCGCTCTCTCTCTCATCAGACATGTCTGAGTGAAAACAGAGTTGAAGTCCATTGTCGTATCATTTGTTTATGTGGCATTAATATCCCCAGAAACAGAGTGATGCTCGCCTGCTCTCTGATACGGGAATGGGTTCTTCTGTTTTCCCTGTTTTCCTGCCTCCGCAGTGCATCCCCTGAAGAGCTCTCTTGGGATACCATTCACTGAGCAATATTGCGGAAGCGCCATAATGGCGATTCGGTGTGTCTCACTCCGGTCCTGCTGACACAAGACGTGGAATCAATGTTGGCTTAACGTTGGACCAGCGTCGTAGACGGTGGACCGACGTTAAACCAACCTCGTTTCAACGTCGTATGTCTGCTGGGCATAACAACGCTGTTTCAACGTGTAAAATGCCAACACAACGCTAATGTAACGTCTACTGATGGCTGATGAAAAAGGAGTGTACATGAAATGTCATATCACTCGGACAGAAATATGAAATAATTTAGTAGGTAAATTACAAGTGGGCAATATATCTTTCGGGGGATAACGGTTGGATGAAAGCAGCAGCCTTGTCTCTAATATAAGCAACGAGTCTCTAGACCCGTCTTGCTACATGCATAACGTTATATTATAGCCACTTAATTATTTGATTTCTTGAGACCACGCGTGTTATGAAAAGCATATTTTAATTGAAGATTATCCCTACCACATCCATACCCATACATTCATACCACAAGAGAAAGTGTTTACAATGCTTGCACCGCTGATGATTTCAGTACTGTAACTACAATTCAAATCTTCTATTGAATGAATGTAGCCTACTGTACTTGCAGGGTCATGTATGCCACTTCTTGGAGTGGCACACATCCCAGCAAATACGGGGGATTTACCCGATGCTGTTTAAATGTTGGGCCAGCGTCGAAGATGGTGTGCCAACATTGGCCGTGTCCGTCGGATGTCCCTGTCAGACTGCTCGCGTGAGGTCAGAAATAAGACGCCAGTAGGCGGAAGTGCCAGACCAGCAAACACGCGATGATGAAACAATGTTGTTTTGATGTTGGGCCTGCGTCGCAGACGGTGGACCAACAATAAAACAACATTGTTTCAATGTATCCTTTTTACTGCCCGATGAGCAACAGTGCGGTGTTAAATGTCAGATAGAGGCTGAATCTGCAGGAAGTAACAGCCAACAGTGGCACTAATAGTAATAATGATGTGGGCGATTTACAATGGCCAGAACCTCATTTATTTTACTTGGCCACAAATAAAATAAAATAACACAATAATTATTATTAAATTACGTATACATGAAATTGAAAGATCTAACACAATTATTTTCAACCGGTAACGGATTTTGTATGAAGTTTCATAATTAAAATTCCCATTTTATCAACGTTAATGTAAATTAAATTTTTACTGCCGGACAGTTTTACACCGTAATTCCCACCAATTCTAACCTCGTGATGAAGGAAAATTACAAAATTTCACAATATACAGAAGTATAAAATAATAATTATATGACATTGAGCCTCAAAACCTCACGATTTTAATGTGGTGATGCCCAGCAAACATGAGATATTGAACTAATTTCGAGTTGATGTTGGCCCAACGTCTATGAAGCTGGCCCGTCATCAACCCAACATTGGTTCAAAGTGTCGTGTTTACTATGTGGTGACATTTTTTATTCAAGATATATCAGATAACGCATTTTACCGAGTAGTCCTAAAGTTTGAACATTCTTTAGTTACAGGTAGACTACCATCAATTAGGAGTAATCAACAAGCACGAGAAGTACGTTGAGCCAATGTTGGCGAAATGTTAGCCCGGCGTCGGAGACGGTAGACCAATACTAAGCCAACAAAAGTGCAACGTAGCGTGCTTGCTCAGTCTGTTCACTAAGTAATAGTCACATTTCAATCCTGTTTTATCGAATTGTGTTATATCACAAGTTATATAAATTAAATGAAATGAATCGGGCTTTGGCCACTTTTGTGCACATACAGGCTAAATTGTGCCAGCAGAACCTCCTAAGGATGGTGGGATGAGTGCGATAATAGGCCTACTGCCCTCCAGACAAAGGATTAAAAATTCAAAACCTGGAGGTCTGAAGCAGAGCACGCTACTTCTCTGTCACGGAGGCTCCCCACAATACTGAGATTTACGAGTGGATGAGGAAGCCGCCGAGACCGGGGAACGAACCCCGAACTCTAGCGTGAAAGGCAACGTTGCTAACCACTACCCATGCGAAAAGTTAGAAATATTCCCGTCTTTTTCCATGTTCGGATAATACAATGTCTCCATCGACATTCACCGGGGTGGATTTCGCACATTCAGGTTTGACGACGCCTAATAAATTCGAATCGGGAATGGGGATCCACGGGATTCGTGCTCCGGGGGAATTACAGGGCCGACTGGAGACAGACTGATGTACGGTGCCATATACCCGAGCGAGTCTGAATCCTTCCGAACGATATGCAAATGTCCCCGCTGTTTTCACCAGATCTGTCCTGCGTCCGTCTGTCATGGTGACACATGCGAAAAAATGTAGCGAAAACATTTTCTCCAACAAAACTTTTCGCTGATGTATATGGTTTGTATCGCCGACTAAACCCGGAAAACACAAAACATTGCATACCATTTGTACAACGGTGGCCCAACGTCTGCGACGTTGGCCGACCATTGTAGAAATGTTATGCAAATGTTTTGTGTTTGTTGGGAAGTCGGAACACAGCGTTGCATCATCTGCGCTGCATAGAGTTGTACCCAAAGTTCCACCACATTATGATGGAGTCGGGCTACATGCATTTCTGGTTTCAACCCTTAAAGCTCTGAAATATTTGTGTACATACCATGGAGACCAAAGGGTCCGCAGGCCATTATAAACATTTTACTCTTTCAAGACTGAGACAGTCCAGACGTCAGATTCTGACGTCAAAAGTCGATCCCCGCGCTGTAAGAGTTAAAGGAGACAATCCACATCGCGCAATATTCTGTGTAATAATGATATCATGCTTACAAAGAATACAGACGGTACAGAGAGGTCGTTTTGACCTGTTATTTATCATGTTGACACAGTCAGCCAAGGCTTCAAGAAACGACGTAAATATCAATGATCAGTGAATCGAGACGATTCAGCTGCTTTGAACATTGTGAAAAATCTAGTCTAGATGTATACTGACCTGCAAAATGCGAACAGCAGTGACCGCTTACTTAAGACTAATCAGTTGCTGCATTTTGGCTTTCCAGAGCAAGAATATCACACCGAAAAAACAGCATATGACTGCTTACTTAGGAAGCAGTTACTGCCTTTTGGCTGCCATTTCATTGCAGTATTATGAGAACATCGAAGACCGCAAATTCTTCAAGATTCTGGTTGCCAAGGACAGATGGCTTTTGGTGGCACTAAAGCCGCCTGTATTGTCCGTGGATCAGTGATGGACGCCTGACCACGCTTTGATCCTTCCTATAAACCAGACTCCCTGATGTGAGAACAATGCTGCCGCGTAAAGCCGAAAGGCAGTAACTGCTTACTTTTCAAATGAGCAGTCACTGCCTCTCCGTTTTGCTGAGACTAATCGCTCGAAAGCCCGATACGGCAGTTTGCTCAGCATCTTGGAAGTTGTATCCTTGGTTGTATCCACATTGTGGGAACTGTGGATCAAGGCCCTTAGGTTGCTGTGATTTCCTGAGGTCAGATATTTCAAAGGGACTCGCCACTCCACATCCTGTCGGACTGACAGTTCGAGATTTGCAATGTGAAATATAGAATCCAACTATTTCCCCCTTGCATGCCTTTTTCTAGTGAAATATGTCAAATACTACGCAATATTGATTGAATTTTTTTTTGACACCTGTATATGAAATACCATTGCTATTTTAAAATTATTATTTTGCAGTCACTTAACTACACTGTTCGCTATAAAAAAAACGAAAAAGAGTAGGACATAGTCTTGACTTCGAGTCTCCTTCTGTTGCGATATTTTCAAAAAGTTGAGATAAATAATAAATAATAAAAAAAAAAATTACTGACTGCCCGACTGATGGACTACTGTACGGATCGCACAGGAACACATACCAAGTAAACACGAGGCATTTTTCCCAATGCTGTATTAATGTTGTTCCCGCGTCGCAGACGCTGGAGCAACATTAAAACCACATTGAGTCAATGTATCGTGTTTTCTGGATAAGCAATCCCCGTCAGTATTGAGAAGAGTGGCAGTCCGAGTCGGGTGGGTCTATTCGTCTGGGACCCGTTTATAACTGTGTCGCTGTCCAGGAAAATCCACAGGAGCTGCTGGCGATCCAGCAAATAGTATGTGACGTTTTCGTGGACAGAGCGGTCCGGGGGTCCTCTGTTGCGTCCGTCTAATTTCCCTCGCGATCCTCCTCAAATAATTCGAGTGCCAGCCAGCTGGCGGAGCTGTGCCGTGATTGGTTCAGTACTGGGCCACCGTCTTCGACGCTGGCCGAGTACTGAACCATATCAGGACCAGCGTGTGTATAGTCCGGGGACACGGGACCCCTCCTGAATGGAACGTGATAGGTCTAAATCCCCCATTTGCAAAAATGGTCGAGTCTTACGTTATTGCATGGATCATGAAACAAAATGCGCGGTCAAAATACTGCTTCTTCATAGATTAAAAGTGTTTCTTTTATCATAACCAAAATGGGTAATTCGCCAAAACGTTCGATTTGCTTGCCCTCAGATAATAGAGTTCCTGTGGTGACTATCCAACCCGAGGATAGTGGAGCTGAGCTAAAGGTCACGGGGTTTGAGCAATAAATCAAGATGATACTGTAAAATAACAAGGCGCTATCCCAGCAAACACGATATATTAAAACAATGTTGTCTTAACCTAGCCTCAACGTCTTTGACGCTGGGCAAACGTTAAAGCAACATTGTTTCAATGTATCGTGTTTGCTGGGATTACAATAATGTCTTGCAAAGCTAAAAGTTGGTATCTGCTTATACTTGTAATGTAGACAAATAGAGCCTACTTGTAAAGTAGCAGATACTGCATTTTGGCTTTACACAGCAGAATACCAATAACATGACAAAAATATCATTTTCTTTTTTTCCCTGAAGGCCACAATGGCTCAATCGGTCTGATTGTGCCACGAAACTCACATATACAGGGTTGGAATCCCCGATGTTTACATCGAGGTTGTGTATTCACAGTACCGCAAACCGTTCAAAGAACTGGACTGTACAATGGTACTGTGCACTATAAAGAGTCCTTGAAGTCATTTGATAAGAGTAGGACATAATCCTGATTTCGGGTTTCTTTTTATCACGAAATTGCCATGACTGTGCACCACAAAGCGACTCAAAGTAATGTTCACTCACTCACTCACTCACTCACTCACTCACTCACTCACTCACTCACTCACTCACTCACTCACTCACTCACTCACTCACTCACTCACTCACTCACTCACTCACTCACTCACTCACTCACTCACTCACTCACTCACTCACTCACTCACTCACTCACTCACTCACTCACTCACTCACTCACTCACTCACTCACTCACTCCGCGAAGATCCGGGAATTGGTCTGAGTAGGATCGTGAAAAATCATGAGGATCCGTGATGAACCGGTTTCCAACTGGTATGGTCGTGTGCAAAAAAATCACCTATATAAGAGGTGCTAAATTGCCTATCAACAGCCTGAGAGACTGGAAAAAAACCGGAAACGTGTCCGATTGCTAGTCATTATTATCTCGAGCCGAGAGACTGGGCTGCACCTTCGTGTTTCTTTATCACGTATACTTGTTATAACGGAATTTTCACTAACTTGAAGTTGAGTCTCGCTGACGCGATCCACAACTTCAAGTGAGTGTAAATTATTTAGATTTGAGAAAATGGGGACCAACTATTTTCAAATATTGCTGATTGTTATCACATTTTATCTTTAACATGTTCGAAATGTGGTAATAAAAAAAATATAAAAAAACGACTATATCCGGGACCGGCGTTCAAAGGGTTAACACTATGTTATACCTGATATGTGTTTGCTTGAACAGAATATTAATTTGAAGCAGCCCCTGTACAATTTAGGCCCCACCAACTGATTCTGGTATGTACCAAATTGTCCAAGTCGGATCTCAAATTAACACATTACTCTAAAAAATTAGGTCAGTGTTTTAGTAAAAAACAAAACTAGATGACCCTTAACCCTTTCAAGCCTGAATTTACCATTGTTATCTTCATCCACTACACGCCGCGAATTGCTGTCGCAATTCTCGACTTGTAGTGGATGTAGATGACTAATTGAAGTGTGTGGCAAATGAACAAAATGTTATTATTAAAACAGTACGAGAAACATTTTGTCTTCTAAACCCCCAAGTTTTTAGGAAATTATGTCATTCTTCAGAAATGTAGAATGATGCTTTGATGCGTCGTACAGGGTTAAAAGTTAATATTTAACTTTATTTCATTGGATTTCAAGGCATATCGTTTTAATCATTCAAACTTATAGCTTGGTATAATACAGGTCTTCTTTCTGCAATCCTAAGCAACTCAGAACAGTCGTAAAGAGAGAAGGAACGAGACCTTGCAGCAGGCTGGTTGGCTAAAACCTAATAAGGCGTAGTCGAGACACCTCATCTGTTTGGGCAAAAACGTGTTGTTTTCCAGGTGGCAGGTGCTGTCCAGTTTCGGGGCACTTCGCTGTTGAAATTAGATGAGAGTCTCGACCCACACGGGCGGCGACGTGTCAAATTGGGTTTCTTCTCTGCTCCACAAACTGGCTGTGAACACGTTAATCAGGTCGTTTCATCTTCTCCAGCGTCGGCTCGACATCGGAACAGCGTCGCAGATGTCTGCGACGCTGGCCCGATGTCGAGCCGACGTCTGGTTTCATCGCCTGTCAGGGTGAAGATCCATGCAAAAATGATACACCGCAGTGGCAAGTTTGTACACGAATTCATTAGCGGGAACCCGGTTTCCAGACAGCCGCGACACTGTATGATGGACGACCAATTTCATCGATCCCTTCGTCGTCGCTGATGGGCTTCTCAAACCACATGTCCATAAGCAGTCCGCGACTGAAGCCGGAAGTATCACGTCTGCGCGCATAAAGTGCAAGACACACCGACGCGAACGCGAGAGCGAATATGCACGCGACGAGTGAAGCGACGACAGACGCGAAATTCGACTGGACGTCGACTGTCCATACGCCTATACACCAAATCGAAAACCAAGGCAAAATGTGAGGCGTTTTCCCATGTTCCAAGGCCAGATTGTTGTCGCGCGAAAAACAGCGCAAGAACCGCTTTCGCACTTATCTGTTTCGGTAATGATAAAATAATGGGTTTGATTATCATGATTATACCAACGCGAATTCGCAGGCGTTGGTATGGTTTGCGATTAATTCACTTTGCATAGACAATCTGCATGTAATATAGTGAAAGGTTTCTGACACACAGAACCATGCATCGTGAATTTTATTTTTATTTATGTCAGCGAAAAGCCTCTTTGGTTTTATCCGATTATATCGACGAACATCATTCTTTTTATAACGTAATAAACACGATTGTAGTATATATGAAATATGGGTATAGAGTGTCATGTATTTACAATTCACATTTATACAGTGTTCATATTAGTTAGTAAAGATTGGCGATTGATTATCTGATTATACAAATGCTTAGGTATAATTATAGCCTAATAGGTGAGCCAAGTTTATTTTTTAAATCTTTTGTAAAACAATTCGTAAATTAATAAGGTTAACATAAGTCACTATGGATATATTTACTTTCAGTGTTATATTTGAATATCCACCATTCTCAACCGTTTTTAAGAGAACGATGTGAAAAATAAGGGTATGGAAATACTGCGATTTATTAACATTATTAATGTTTTAAAATCAACCAGTGATTCCTTCATCCAAAATTGTCATCATTTTCAATTTCTTCAACTTATTATTATTGAATACCAGGGCGGGGGTACGAGTACCCGAGCTCCAGCGTGACAGACTACAGCGATAAACCAAGACGAGGCGCTGACTCAATACCGGCATTAACCCTTTCAGCGCGGGGACCGTCTTTATACGTCAGAATCTGACGTCAGTAGACGTCAGATTCTGACGTATAAAGGCGATCCCCGCGCTGAAAGACCTAAAATATTTCTAATGGTCGTAGATAAGGTTATTCAAATGAAGCGGAAAGAGCTAACTAAGCCATTTATGGTGATTTCAAATAGAACAAAAATCTTTGCTTTCCATGGTTTATACAGAAATATTTCAGCGCTGTAAGGGTTAAAACCTTATTGGGTCAATACGTCATGCTACACCCAGCCTCCACCGTAGAATCCTGTTGAGGCGAGAGCACAGCGTTCAGACACAAACTCGCCGTTCCTCTTCGGGACCCTTAGAAGATCCTCGGAGGACATCGATTTGTATGCGGGTCGGGTGTTGCCTAATTTACACCGCAGACGGGGCTATCTGGAGCTAGCAGGACGCAACTGGCCGGAATACTGATCCATGCCGGGGGATCGATAGCGTGAAATTGAAGTATGTGGTGTACAAGTATGCCTTAGAAAAAAGTATCGCGTGGGTATTTACTTGTATGGTATGCTTTGAGTTTCCATATATTTAAAAACCGCCAATATTTGCATAATTATGAAAAATTGGCAAACATCGTAATTACACACAACAATTCAAACATTTATGGCTCAAGATTGATTATTTCCTGTCATAACTAGGAGGGGTCAGTAATGTGTACGCAGGCCATGATAACGGATTATGATCGCTATTTCAACTTAGTTCGACCCTTAACCCTTTAACCGCCAAATCTAAAATCTGAATTTTCACTCACTTGAAATTGTGTCTCGCTGACGCGATCCACAACTTCAAGTGAGTGAAAATTATTCAGATTTGACAAGTGAGGTCAACTGTTTTCCGATTTTTGCTGGTTGGTGTCACATTTCATCTTTAACGTGTTTAAAAGGTGGTACTTAATGTGCTAATAAAAATATGAAAACCCGAATATATGCGGCACCGGCGGTTAAAGGGTTAACTTGTTAATTGATAACATTACGACAGCTTTACACCAACGGGTGATAACATAGACAAATTAAAAATGTTCCATTGCCATGAGTACGTTATCAAGTCTCTATAGACTTTGTGATGTCGATTAAATTTCTAACTATCTATAGCTATGGCAATCAACGACTTTTTATTTCATGTGCATAACTCTAATCTTGCGATTAAATGAAAATGATCCATCACTTAAGCCTACCGATATGTTTTTAATGTACTGATTGGTTTTCTAAAATTAATTGATGATTTATCTAAAAAAATGTAAAAACGGTCTGAACATAATTACTTTGGACTTTGATCCATCAGATATAGTGTTCATTTGAGTATGACTTGGGAAAGTACAACCTTCGCTCAATGTATAAGCTGGGAGCCTTTAGGCGAACACCTTATCCATTGAACAATTAAAGAATGTTTCTATAAAGCACGAAAAATGAACAACGTTTGTATTCTCACACACGATCAAGCCAAAACTGACATAGCTATATCATACTTTCAGTTCAGATCTGCTTTGCAGCAAGAATAATAATATCATAATATATTATGGGCTGATAATACGTCTCATAGTTAAAACATCAGTGAGCCATGTGTTGGCTAAATTGACTTGAACATTTGATCGCAAAGATTTACAACCGAGTTTGCCACATTTGCATTCTATCGCGAATTTTAAGAATACTTTTTAAACATTACCGCGAGATATAAAACTGGTATAATATACCATTAGTATAGGTAGAGATGTGCGCTAATGTCAATATTCACAAAATAAACCCCAAAAGCGGCGGGCATTTTATGAAAGCTTCGTCTCAAACTACACAGCATCGAAGTATCGAGCCGTGAATTTAAATCTGATCACATCAGCACTGTTGTAGAAAGTCAAAAGGCAGAAACTGCTTACTTTTCAAGTGAAAGACAATAGGCAGTATCTGCTTACTTGTAAAGTAGGCAGATACTGCCTTTTGACTTTACAAGGCTGTATTGCCATAGCAGAGCTGATCGGGGTGAATGACGTGTACTAGCATCTCACGCTTATACTAAGCGCCAAATCGAAGTAGGCTTGAGAGGAATACGCTCGGTCTTAAAGTGGCAGTCAATAATGCGACCCCATGGATATGAAAGAGTTTATCTGCCACTTTGAAAAGTGGCACATACACCCTTTCATATCCAAGGGACAAAAGACGAAAGAACAGACACTCTGAGATTTCTCATGGATTTTCGAATCAGTAGCTTTTATGATTAGATTTCTAGAATAAATTAATAATATTACCTAATAACAGAATAACTAAACAATTTTTTTTGTGGGACATTACCTTCAGAAAAAACAGTTGGTCAGCGTATATAACGAGACTATTTTGTGAAATGATAACTTTGAAAATCGTTTGCCTCACAGTAAGAGCATGCATGGCTAAATTATATGACCTTTAGTGTATTAACTGGAAAATACAGTAATAAATAGCCCAAAGCTTCGGACATATAGATGTTATAAAGAGTTGCCATGTATTGAGCCGTATACACGGGTTTTAGCGAATAGAAAACTTCGCTCTATAATTTCTCGATTTAGATGTGGTTTTTGCGACTAGAACTGTGCTCTTGGGTTGGCGGGTGCTGAGCTGTTACTTGTAAAGGGGCAGTTTAGCGCCCACTGGCTCCAAGGGACGATATAAACCGCCGTCCGGGCTGAATGGCGATGTCTTCTTACTCTACAAGTAGGCTTCGTACTTTCTCAATTTGGTGAATGCGATGTGTGTTTAAACACATCACACACCAAATATGTTACATACATTATTTTTGTTCCAGTTGTATAGTGACATATAAGCCCAAGGGGCTGGGGGTAAATTGTTAAACATTTATAATTTACTATTTGTATTACTATTTTTGAATTATATATGTACGCATGATGTAACCATGTCACTCAGAATAAACAATACCATACCCTGATAAATGATGACCTGTTTTTTTCAGGCAGCGGATTGGTCAAGATCCAGATATCGACCAATCAGATCACTGAGAGCTAAATGCGATATTTGCGAAGCCGCTCACCTAGAACTTAGACGTCTGATTGGTCGAGATGTCCATTTCGACCAATCTACTATCTAAGTTTCAGAATACGGGAACATCTGTCCAGTTTTGTCGTGAAATTACACAGCATCTTCTTCGATAGTTTTATATATTCTAAAGTAGATCCGTTTTGAAAAAGCCTAACCCCTTGAGTGCGGGGATGGACCTTAGGCAACATAATGACATCTGGATCTGACATCTAAAGTAGATCCCGTAGTAAAAGAGTTACACATTTCTAATGGTCGTAGAACCATAGCACAGGTATTCAAATGAAGTGGAAAGAGCTATCTAAGACACCCTTTCATATCTAATACACCCTTTCATATCCAAAGTGACGACTTAGGCTGCCAGGGGACGATTCGTGTTTTGAAGTAGCTCAGTGAGTCACAAATTCATTAATCTCTCCGGTATCAGCATTGGCCCGGACACGAATATGACCTCCCGTGTGGCACTCCCTACGCTAAAACAGCCCCATAATATAGGCATGGCGTGCTCCCTTAAGTCCCGTAGAAGGCGGAGAATCAGTAAAAGCCCTCCTGGGGCGGCAACATGGCTCAGACGCCCACCCCTGGTGATTAGATTCCTCAAGAAAAACATATCACGAAAATCGGGCCTATTTTCTGCAATTTTATTTGCTGGCTAACTCGATTTGCTGGTTGCAAATACATGTATACTCTGACAGTGAATGCTACTCTGGTATACTGCTTAATCTAATGTGTGCTTATTCTTTGTCTGTGAATACAATTCTCCCAGACCAATATTATCTCTCTTGCAGACATTGCAGGTGCACTTAGAGCAATTGGTTCTTGAAGGCTCTTCGCTCCTGGATGTCTACTGTGATCAGGATTGCCACACAATTTCAAAAAAAAAAATCCCGATTTTTACTGATTTTTCATGACCAAAATAGAAAACATTCATTACTCAAATCGGGCGCAAACAGGGCACAAATCAGTGTACGATCCAGGATATGAAGACAGGGCGCCGGGGTTTGTCGCGAAAACCTTTTAAGTAAATTCGAGTCACGTTAGGAGGCCAGGGGACTTCTTACAGCGAAATTATTTATATTGACGCTTTTCCTGACTTTGCTTGTTTTTCTTCACCATTAAAGTTTTTTTGAAAACTCAACCCCGTGAAATGTAGCAAAAAGTTAGATTTGAGTTTTTGCCTCGGGAGTTTTATAATAATTTATATATAATACTGTTAAAAGCTTTAAGGGTTAAAGAGTCACTCGATCTTCAAACACATCACGTTGATAATCCTGCTACCCATCATTACATAGTTCCATCGGCGGACCCCCCCCCCCCCCCCCTGCATTCATGGGATGATGGAGGGGTACAGCGGCACTGCAATCCAGCAGACAAACAAGTGACATAATGCTGGGCCGATGTTGGGCCATCGTCTACGACGCTGGCCCAACATCACCCCAACATTCTGTCAGCGTCCCACGAGTGCGGGATGCGTCGTCCGACTTATATACGAAGGCTCGCATTCAGAATATTACGTCGCCCGAGACGGGCCGGCGCAATAAACAGCACACCCCGCGCAATTACTGGCCGAATTTTCTTTGCGCGGGCCCAGATTTACCGCGCACGGCGGCCGCATTTCATCAATCCTGAGGCGTTGAGCTGGAATCTTTGACACGTCCTCTGCTTATTGCTCTCGCTCCCTGCCTTCTAAATTTGTCACCCGAGAGGAGGAGGTGTCGTCTCCTGGTCCTTCTCCGGACGCTCCGTCCGGATTTGGCCGCGCCATTACCGATCACTTTCCGAATTTGTCACCGGAGAGGCGGTGTCGTCCCCTGGTTCTTCTCCGAGTTCAGCCGCATCATTACCGATCGCATCGATCCGCGACAGACAGTGCTGCTACTTCAAAAAGTGTTTTGCCGAATAAGCAAATTAACCTGTTATTTCCGGCTGGGCGTTGGTATTGTTGATTAATGGGCCCAATGTATACGATACCTTGACCTGTTGGGAATATTTCCTTTTATTTTTGCGGAATCCATTTGATTACCACACTATTATTCTCGAACGTATAGTGGCATATTAGATATATTTACAACGGTTGCATTAGCTAACATTAAAAAGCTGCTAATCATGTAGGCCTACTGTCCTTTTTGAAGAAATGTTCAAATATGGCCTACTGTCCTTTTTGAAGAAATATTTAAATATTGAATCGCAGCCACAGCAGGGAGCAAACGACCTGACATACAAAACCCTCAGACGTTGAAACAATGCTGGTTTAATAGTGGGCCAGCGTCTAAGACGCTGGCCCACCATTAAATCAGCATTGGATCAAACCCTTGTGATTGTTGAGAATTAGAAGCTTCGCCTGTATAGGGACGTCACATCTTCCATTCCTTACAACAGTCGACGAATGATTTGCTGGCAGTTCATGGAATAAGATGACCTAATAATGGTATTTTACTCCTTGATTTAATTAACAACTGATTGCACGGCAGTGATTGGCTGATCCCGTCATGTGACAGACTGAGTCACTCTTCGTCCGAATGACAGATAGCCTACTTAGTTCAGCTTACTTATATTATTATATAATGTTGTACATAATACATATATATGTAAAATGTCCAATTTTTTCTTAGGTGGTCCATTCATTTCAAGAGGGTCATACTACATCGATTCGCCGTTATTTCAGAAAATTAGTTGTAGCGATTTTTGTGAGACACGGCATTCCCATAATTTGTATCTAAATTTGCGGTTTATAGAAGAGAAAACGCCAAAGGGCGGGGGCCCTAGGGTATAGTGGTTAGCACCGCTGCCTTTCATGCTAGAGTTCGGGGTTCGTTGGGCAGTGTCATCTTACTCATCTCACCATCTTCAGGAGGTTCTCCTGGCCAAATTTAGCTTGTATGTGCACAAAAGTGGCTTAAAGCCCGATTCATTTCATTTTTTAGAAAACGACAAGGGACTGGCGTTTGTCTGCGAGTATACACTGCTGAAAGTCTTTGCCTTCGCAATCCAACCATCTAGTC
Organism: Flabesymbios commensalis; assembly: GCA_964017125.1. NCBI lineage: Eukaryota > Metazoa > Annelida > Polychaeta > Terebellida > Flabelligeridae > Flabesymbios > Flabesymbios commensalis. The sequence goes on along the minus strand of OZ024910.1, from coordinate 34,447,472 downwards.
TTAGTATTGATTTCTATGTCCACGTTCACGCCTGGTCTCAGAAGAAGAAAAGTACGTTGATGTAATGGTGGGAAAACCTTGTGAGACGTTGTCCCATCATTTAACCAACGCATTTTTCGTCCTACCAGATTGGTCACTGCTTGGTCCCGTCAGCAATAAATGTAAAAAGCGATGTTGCATGGTTGAGACTTGCTGAGGCGAATCAAATAGAAGCAGACTCCACTTTTTTAGTTTATATAGTTGGACAGGGCGAGCCTGGAGACGTGGGTGGTTTCTAAATGGCGCTATGCTAATTTGAATATTGACCAACCAGCTGCTTCGTAATGCATAATACAAAACCATTGCATTGCTACGAAATGGGCATTATCAGTACAAACTGACTGTGACCGTAATTACGCTAATTAGATTTGTTTTATTACGTCAGGACAAATTATTTACTCTTTAACCGCCACATTATTCAATTGGAATAATTATTTTCACTCAATTGTAGTTGTTGTAAATTATTCAGATTGACAAAATGGAGGTCAACAAGTTTGAGATTTGGAAATAATGTCACGTTTTTTCTTTAACATGTTTAATAGATGGTATTTAATTTGCTAATAAAAAATATAAAAAAACGAACCTAATCATGTCCGGTGATTAATTCTTTCAGTGTGGGGATCGGCTCTAGACGACATAATTTTACCGTCTGAAGTCTATCCCCGCACTGAAAGAATTGCATATTTATAGCCGTGGACATATAACATGAAGCGGAAAGAGACAATTGAGACATTTTTGAGGATTTCAAATTGAAAATATCCCGTTGGTCTCTTGGTTTATATAAAGGGTTACCCAGCCAACACAAAACATTTGTATGAACTTTGTACAACGTCGGCCCAACGTCTTCGACGTTGGACAAACATTGTACAAATGTTATGCAAATGGTTTGTATTTACTGTATAACCCTTTAACCGCCAAATTATTCAATCTGTATTTTCACCCACTTGAAGTTGTGTCACATTTTATCTTTTAAAATATGGTACCTAATGTGTTAATAGAAAATGAAAACCCAAATATATGCGACACCGGCGGATAGAGGGTTAAATGGTTAAATAATGTATCTCTGACGATTGCTCACCAATATCTCTGATGCTATATAGATAGCCACCGGCAGGATTATTTTTAAAATTCATTGTATTAAACACTCGGAATAAAAGAGATAAAACTAGAGCCTGATGGCACTGAAGTAGAGCTTGTGCCGGGCTTCAGGGTCATTGTTTTAACAGGCCCGTGTATTGCTAAGGTCACGTGTCACCAAACAGACATGGCTGACAAAGTATTGTACATGATAGGAATTGATGCGTCATTTATATCAGTGTTCATCTGATCAGCTGATCCAAAATCTCAAAATCTGGCTTCGTGGTGCACCAAAAAAAGTTATTCTTAACACACACATGGAGTTAGTTATGTTCCCAATTCCACAAATTCCATGAAATTAATCATACAGAAAACCACTCAGACCCACATAGACCGAAAAAGTAGAGCGGCGCTCTACTAAAAATGTCGTATTTGAAATGTTTATCACTTCCGTTATGTAAATTATGTAAATGTCTCGGTACTTGAAAACATCAGTCTGGTAATTTACAAAGAGAAAACGCATTTGCTATTGTTTTTTCCTACAATGTTACAGCCAATGTCGTCAAGCAGTTTTTTTTATAAAAGTGTCATATTTGGAAATTATGTTTCTTCCATAGCTAAATCGGCGCCGTCTCCGGATAAAAATGCTGCTACTCGGATTCCATCTGCGCCCGTTTACAGCATCGAGTCAATTAATTGCATCACGTACCGTGGCCATTAGCTGGATGTTAAATAACTCTCATTATGAACATTGAGACGTAGCACGAATTACAAACAGAGCCATTCTGCAAATAAATATAATCTTATGTAATTATCCGTGTAATTTGAAGACATAACTCACTGAGGACGGACCGGAAGCTCATCGCTCTCACGGCAAGAAAAAAAGGTCAGGGTAAGTGGAGTAGTCTCTGCTCCACATCACCGGTTTAGCTTACCATGCTCACCACTGGTTTAGCTAGCTAGGCCTAGCCCGCGGGGCGTGGACTGGTAAGCTAATAGCTTAAGAAATTTTTTTTCGTATAAACCATGGTAATTTTTTTTTTAAATTTAAATTCATCATAAATATCTTAGTTAGCTCTTTGCGCGTCATTTGAATATGTTATGGATCCACCATGTCTACAGCCAGACTGGCCGTAGACATGGTGGATTCATAACATATTCCGCCATTATAGATTTTCAAAATCTGACGTCAAGAGACGGTCCCGGGGCTGGTAAGCTAATGCAAGGTTCTGATGTTACGGAGCGTTGTGTGGTCTGTTCATAGGTTCATCTTTCCGTAACCATAGCTAACGATCACATTATGTAAATAAGCTGTGTTTTACCATGTCTACCAAGCGAACCCTCTTGTAGGTATGTATGTATGTATGCATGCACATAATCATTATATATTTATGACGAATATCTCAGAAATTATTGCTGTCAATAGAACATCTGTCTGTCTGTCTGTCGGTGTGTGTGCAAGAAGTGACGATAAACTACCAATCACACAACAGAATATGCTCATAATTATTATATTTGAACCAGAGGGCCTACTTGTACATATTATACATTCATGACAAATATATCAGAAATTATTTTTATTATCGTCAACAAAACATCTGTATGTCGGTCTGCACGGCTGTGCAGGAAGTGCCGTCAAACGCACAATCATTCACAGAAAATAAGCTCATATTATATTCCAACCTGCCGCGTTCTTCGCAGGATGGTTGACCTTTATTGGCGTTGGCGCCTGCTGTCTCGCTGTGCGTGTAAAGTTCACGGCTCATACCATATAAAGTGGCATAAGCAACCCGCCCCAGGCCCGCTGCCTCCACCCTGTAGTCTTCAGTTGTATTCGTTCCAACTGTAGTGGGAACTACACCCTGCCAGATGACATGATGGCTACCTCCAACTGCACGCTAATACCAAGAGTTACTCATCTAAATATAAATAAACCGCTATGATTCCATGAAAATAATTACCACTGTGGAAAAGATATTTTATTATTAAGACGTCCCCCCCCCCCTCCATTGACTTGCGAACATGCAGCAGCACAACACTTCACAGTGCGGAGATCGACTTTAGACGTCAGAATCTGACGTGTAAAGTCGACAACCGCACTCAAAGGGGAAACTATTCATAATGGCCACAAACAAATAACATGTGTATTTTAAATAGTTTACCAAGACATTTATGATGATTTCATATTGATAAACACTCTTTGGTCCCTTGGCTTATATAAAATATTTCAGTGCTTCAAGGGTTAAAGAGGCGTGAGCAACTGTCACCGCTAAAGGGTATGTGCAACTAGATCGGCAGATATGATCATTTAACTCGGAAAAGACACTAGGTATCCCAAAAGTACATTATTGATTTTTCTAATTTTTAACATTTTAAATTATTATAGTCTTCTTAATTGTTTTATTAAACTGGCCAGACTGCCGCAATTTCCAGTTTTTTATGAATTAGAAGAAGTATTGTTTTTTTCACACTTACACTTATGCATGCATTTGATGAAATAGACAAGGTTTTTATCAGATTTATCCCCTTTTTCAATATACATATATGCATTAATGTATTTGTTTGTTCCTCGAGCTGACAAACCTATTTTGTCAAATGTAATTTGTTCTCACTTTATGTTTAATAAGCATAATTATGATGCTTATCACTTCTTCGATAAGCATGATAAGTATCACATCCCCAAGGGAAAGTAAATGTCACAAATTTATAATTGATCGAGCTCGTTTGCGTGGCGCCCGTCTTCACACTATATGAGCCGCTTATAGTCGGCTAGACAACAAACACACGACGCTTTATTAGCAGTGGCTTGATGATGGGCCAATGTTTCCATGTGATATAAATACGAATCAGCCATTCAATGAATGCAACTTTTACTATAGAACCTAGTAATAATTTTAAAAAGTAAAATTTCAGATACATATAAGTTCACACATCTGTCCAAGCGGATTTGTATTGTGTGTACATCGAAATGTATCTATTGATTAACAATAACCACTTTGAATTGAAAGAAAATTACATACTGTATATCTTGCAAGCAATTGGTCAAGTTATATGCATCTTCCCTACAACAAGGCTAGGCTTCTCGAGGAGAGGCCTACTCTTGCCGTCGGGAAGATGGTTTTGTGAGACGCCCGACGATGTCTGGTAATCTAAATAGTTTTGCAAATATGAAAATGCAACTGATTTTCCGAGGCGACGAAATCCCAGAAAACAAGTAAGATTATTATGTATAATGGCCGTAAAACACATAACCTTGGTATTCAAATGAAACGGAAAGAGCTAACTAAGACATTTATGTTGATTTCAAATTGAAAAAAATTGCTTTCTGCTATTTATATACAAACATTTAAGCTTTGTTAAAGGGTTAATAATTATTTTATTGTTTCACAGAAAACTCGAGGCGTTGACCCGTTGTATGCTTGGTGTTTGGCCAGCAACGGGACAAAGTCTCGACTCTGCTGGGTTCGAGTATGCCGCTGCTGGTTCCGTGGCCTACCTTACATCATGGAGATACATGGAGATACTACTCTATCCATGCTTACATGGAGCGCCGTGTCCCCGGGCGCGTGATAATTTAGATGACACAATCGCCGTGAAGTGAGATAATTCCCAGTTTTATGGGATTATTCCCCGCCGAACAGCTCCCACCGGTGATTTTGCATAGCAAATGTGTTCCCTCTCTGTAGTTTTATGTGCCGCACGCCTGAAAGCAACTACACGAAAAAATGGAGAAAGCAATGATCATAGTCATGTTATAAATATTCACAGTGGAGTGAGTGTCCGTCATTTGCGACCCTCGACTCCGGGTTCGGGTCTGGTTTAACTTGAAATAACCCGAGTACTATTTTATTCAGTTTACTTTTATGCAATCTATAGTATGTGTCAGTCACTGTTGATCCCTGCTTTAGTCACGGGATGGGGTCTATAGCTGTTATCAGGTTATATTTATTTGGCTGTCATGCACTATATTTTTACTCATTGACCACGCTGGGTTAAAGGTGATCTATCACCCTTTATATAATATGAATAATTTTGTGACAAATAAATCAAAGCTGCCACAAGATGGGGCACAAGTGTTTCCTTATATGAGGTGATTGGCTATCATGTGACCCTCTGAGAGGGTCACATGATAGCCAATCACCACATATAACGACATAATTATTCATACCATCTAAGGAGTGATAAATCACCTTTAAAAATACCATCAAAATCATCAATCTCTGTGTCAGACAGAGAGTGGTGTGTCACCAACTCGTATGTTTAGTGTGAGATATCTAATTTCAGACAACTAATGCCAGGAATTTAGCCCTTACAGCGCTGAATTTTTTTTGTAAAAAACATGGACCCCAAAGGTTGAATTTGAAATCACCATAAATGTCTTAGTCAGCTCTTTCCTCTTCATTTGAATACTTATGTTATGGATCTACGGCCATTAGAAGTTTTTTAATTTTTTCAGTGCGGGGACGTCTTTATACGTCTGAGTCTGACGTCTACAGACGTCGGATTATGACGTATAAAGCAGGTTCCAGCGCTGAATGGTTTAATTCGAGCAAATTGATCAAAGCTTTTCGACATTCCATGTAATGTTATTTTGCATCACAGAGATCATGAGAGGGCGCAGCATCTGGCATCGGACTAATTTTCCCGACCTGCGGCCAAGGCCACTCGTGGCAGGGGTTAGAGGTCACCCCACAGTTCGCCCTCTGCCAATCCCGGCTGTTATAATTAACTCGTGACTTGAATGTAATTTGTCACGTGATGAAAGGGCTGTGAGAAGGGAGAACGGTGAATGCCTCACTTCTAAAAGCAAAGTTAACATAATTATGTTTATTCTGACATATTCCAAATTGCTTTGTCATCACACACCGTTCCGTGGAATGTTCATCGTTTAGCAACATAATCGATCGTTATGGTACTTATGGCTATGAAGATTAGCGTATATAATTAAATAAATCCAAAGCCTTATGTGTCATTAAAAACACTTTTTTTTGTGACAGAAAAGAAATAAAAAATACTTAAGGCGCTCTTCCGATCTTGGATTTTAAAACGAAAAAAAATAAATCCACATGAAGTGTTACATTATTTGAATGTATATAAAGTGTTACATTATATAGTACTAATGTAACACAACAATACGAAGAAAAAAATCAGGTATCGTATATGTCTGATCTGAACACCGAGATATGGTTTGCCCTAACCCTGTAACCGCCAGGGTATTTAATTTAATTTTTCAGCCCTGAAACCGGATCCACAACTTCAGATGAGTGAAAATTATTCAGATTTGACAAAATGCAAGGCAACGATTTTGAAAACTTGAATATTGTTGTGACGTTTTGTTTTTAACAGTTTAACGTATTTGTAGGGTAGTATGTAATGCATGTGCTAATACAAATATAAAAACGTGACCGGCGGTTAAATGGTTAATTCAATCCAAACACTAACCCTTATACAGGGTGTGGATCGTCTAGAGACGTCAGAATCCGACGTCTAAAGGCGATCCCCGCACTGTAAGAGTAAAAATATTTATAATGGCCATATACCCATAAAATAAGTATTTGAATGGATCAGAAAGAGCTGATTAAGACATTTATGATGATTTCAAATTAAAAAAGAAACCTTTGGTCTCCATGGTTCATACAAAAATAATTCAGCGCTTTAACCCTTGTCCTGCTGAATTGCTTCAATTGTATTATTCGTCATTTGAAGCCGGAATTGCTAACACAATTTCCAGCTTCAAATGACGAAAAATATTACTATTTATGAAAAATAGACATGTCTAAAATTAAATTATTGGATAAAAAAAGCGTATATTAAAAACTATTTTATCAAAATTAGGTGATATTTTTATTGATCTAAAACCTTAACCCCGTATATATCCGGGCATAGCAGGACAAGGGTTAAGAGTTCAACCACAGTACATAAGATTGGACGATTCAGGATTAAGGCTTCACATTTCTGAGTAATCACTTGAAGGGTTCGCATATTATAAAGTTATATTTGTAATCAGACAGTAAAAGCGGAGTCTAACCATTCAACACACCAGCACGGGCGGGGGCACTGATGCAGTGGTTAAAGCTTCCTGCTTGGAAAGTCGGAGATCGCGGGCTCGTCATCGGCTCTGGCATTCAAGTTTCAAAAAAACAAAATGTTTCTTCCCTGCTCACTCGTGAAGTGGTATTATGAAAAGAAAGAGGCTGAATTTCGACAATATCCATTTGTCGTTGGCACCACTCATTCATGGGTGGAAAGCGCCGCCATTGAAGCGATATAAAGTGGATGGGCACTATAATACAATATAGTACTTTCATCAATTCCTCATATGTGTGGGTGTGGTGTGCCTTTACACCCTGACTGCCTATTCGCTTTACAAATCATGCAGGAGTCGGAGTGCAGAGCGATAAGACCTGCTAAATATGCGTAGATTTTTTGTAGTTCATTCTGGACCGGCAGTAGCTGATTGCAATACTCCTTTGCCACCAATGAGCAATGTCTCTTCTGAAGGATTCAGTGACAAACGAACCATATGAAGACGGTACGCACACCCAATGTTGGTTTCATGCTGGTCCAGCGTCTATGACGCTGTCCCAGCGCGATATCAGCATTCGATGAACGCCTCGTGTTCGCTACCGAACTCTCCAGAAGAAGCATTGCTTATTGCTGGCAGAGCAGTACTGCAATATCCTGCTTGTCGAGAAGACACGGCCTAGAAAACACAATACATTGACCCAATGTTAGAACAGTTTCGGGCCAGCGTCTACGCTGGGCCAACATTGGGTCGATGCCTCGTGTTTGTGGGCGGGTCTTGAAGCGTCTGGCTCCGCTGCAGGAGGCATTGCGATCTGGCGGAATATAATCACAGGAGAGTCGCCGTGTGCTTTCCGCGGCAGTCAGATGGACGATAATGCACGAATAATGTCCGAAGTTGACAGCAGCTGCACGCCGACGCGGCCCGGGCCCTGGCGATCAGCCACCCACTCCTGTCCACCGGAGCAGAGTCGGACAAGATAATTAGCCGGGTGCCTTTCACTGAGCTGGACCCGCGCATCCACGTGTGGCGTGGATCGCCTTCTAATGGGGCTCAGGCCGCGGAAATGTCCACTGTCGTTTTGGTAAATTGAATGCTCATTTGGCTGCACTAACCGATAAGTTCGTGGCATGGTCAGTAGGCAGCTCTAATTCCCACACATCCCCCGTTACTTGTCTTTATTCGACCAATAGTCATTCGATTGCTGATCACTCATCCACCGCCATCGATTGCTGATTACTATCGACAACTCTGAGACGAAATGACTGAACGCGTTGTACTATATGAATTTTTTTGGGTCAAACTCGTAAGTTATTTTATCACAGGCAGATTGATAAATACAACAGAACGAGCGCCACTCTGAACGAACAATATCTCACGTCTTTGAAGGAGTAAGGGAAAGGGATTATTAAATATCAAAATGCACAGTGGCATAGACAACAGCACTGCACACTCCATACCTTTGAACAGTTTGGAGTAATGTAGCCTACATGCACAGCCACGATGACAAACATCCGACTCGGGTGGGATTCGAAACCAGTACCTATGATTTTCGAGCCATAACCAGACCGAATAAGCCATTGGGGCCGGCCATTCATAATAGTAGGACTACTTACCATCATACCGTAACTTACAAGAAAATGTTGATTAAAGATGGTTGACTACATTAGCTCACTCACAATGGCATTGTTCCAGCAAATTTGGGCAACATACAAAAAACCTTGCGCTATTATTATACATGCCTGCTGCCACCTGATTAGCTTTTTAACACAGCTGAGAGGCATTACGGGAATTATGGTGCCACGAACAAAAAACGTACAGGGGCAGTGCTGATCCGGCGTTATTAAAGAACAGCAGCTGACCAAGCTGCCTTGCAAAGCCAAAAGGCAGTAACTGCTCACTTTTCAAGCAAGCAGCTACTGTATTTTGGCTTTGCAGAGCAGCACGGTAAAGACTGGCTTTCCTGGCAAATTCCACGCCATGCCTGCCATTCTGGGCGGTTTGGAAACTCAGGCTATGTGGCTAGGGTCATTAGGCGTAATTTGATGGCATGGAAAGGGATTCTCATACATAATGCAAGTTTTCCAGCAAACACAAAACATTTGTATAACACTTGTACAACGTCGGCACAGCGTCTTCGACGTTGGGCCGACGCTGTACAAATGTTATACAAATGTTTTGTGTTTGCTGGGTTCCCCGCCTGAATATTGCCACGGTGCGCCTCGCAACAAAGCACTCCGCGGCAACGTATAGACAACGAAACGACAGCGAGGTGCCCCGCATTGCATTGGTGCATTGCTGGCGTAACCGTCGTAAACACGCAAAGGGTAGTCCATCACGTTGTCATCACACACACGCGGATGTTCACAGTACATGTATTATTAACGAGAGTGTTGTACAAATCACTTTACGTGTGTGGAATTAAGTCCCAATTAGAAGCTTTATAAAGAAAACATTTCTCTCCAAATACGTCTACCAATAAACTGATACCGTAGGATATACCACATTTTCATCGCACATAAAGTTGTGCTTATTTTATACTTAAGTCACACCAGGCCACTCCCATTTCCTATTTCATACAAGGGAGTGGTCCAATAAGACTCTTTGTACACCAGTAATATGTCGAATGAAAAACGAATTGTAAAAACAATTTATCTCATATTCTCAAATAAGTAAACCGTTTTCCCTTGCATTTCCCTTGTCTCTGGTTGCTGTGTAAGCGAAAAATGGGACAAAACATATAATTATATAACCCAAGCCCGCAATTTTGAAACCCTTGCAGCTTGATTTTGTCTGCTGGCTATGATCACTGTGTGGGGTAGCTTGACAGCTTGTTCAAGTACAACAGAGTGTTTATCTGTACAGCTGCTATATAGCTCAGAGGTCTCCACTGAGTTTCACGATGCAGAAGGCAGGAATATCCGCTCAGATTAAATACTAAACACACCCCTCTGCCTACATCTTCAGTTGCATCCCAGCAAACAAGAGACGTTCACCCAATGCTGGATTAATGTTGGGCCAGCGTCGTAGACGGTGGACCAACATCAGCCCAGCATTGGGTCAATGTTTGTTGGTTCATCTGGAAAGGTGTCTCACCCCCTGAGATGCACGTGATACCTTGTATAGGAAAACAGTGATATACACGCAAAATTGTCGTATCTAACGTTATGAAGAAAAAATTCAAAATGTACCCCTCCTCCTCTAAATCGTGTACTGGTGATTTAAGTGAATATGGCCGAGTGGAATGAAGTAATAATTGTGGGGTTTCGAGACAAGAAGTGGACTACCGGGGTAACTGCTGTTTCCATACACAATACAATCCTCAGCACTTTTCTAAAAAAGTAGGGTACATCGATCAAGGCAATCTAGATGACGTCGACCAATACTGGCAATGTGATTAACTACAGGTCTGCCATGCAAATAGGACTAAGAAGTTACTGCTGTTTGCTCAGCACGACATGTACAGGTGGAAGCGGAATATCAATGAAGACGCTAGCAGATCAAAGAACCACCAAAGAAGGATGGAATCATAAGAAGCATTCTATTTGATCGATGGTGTTTTTATGACTGCTACCACCGACTACACCATCTTCGCGATTTCAAAGCATTGCAAAACTATTTATCTTGAAAAGGAATTAAACAGGATTCAGAGTAAGCTATGTATGCAACACAGCAATGTATATTTCAAATTCTAAAAACAATTTATCTCATATTCTCTAATAAGTAAACCGTTTTCCCTTGCATTTCCCTTGTCTCTGGTTGTATATTGCTGTGTAAGCGAAAATGGGACAAAGCATAGGCTACATCACCCAAGCCCACAATTTAGAAACCCTTGCAGCTTGATTTTGTCTGCTGGCTATATCACTGTGTGGGGTAGCTTGACAACTAGTTCAAGTGCTGACAGTGTTCAGTGGTAAAAAGTAAAAGTAAAATATCAGCACTGTATGAGTACATCAATGTATTATATATACAGAATGCTAGATTATAATCGATGACTATATTTGTATTTATATGTATGTATATGTGTATAAGATTTGTATATAAATTGCAAGTACACGTACCATCTGCAAATACATGCACCATACTAAGAATATTACCGCGGCCTCTGTTGCTTGAGTTGGTGGGAGAAAGCCTTTCGCTATGCTTCCAAAAACTCAACGCCGAGGTTCCAGGTGGTTCCTATGTTTTCATGGACACTGAAAGTGCTGGTAGTCGTATGAACCACCTTAATATATTAGTATGGCGTGTTGTAAGCCATGCGACGGCTTCGGGAGCTGACGCTGGCCCATGCATTTTAAACTAAGGATGTAAATTCTATAATAGATATGTAAAAATGTTCCATTTGTATTGATTTTGTGGGTTGCTACGCTCTCCAGAGTGTATTTTACCTATATACTATTCATAATAATATGTAGTTTTTTATCTCTGGTTTTGGCGCGGGCGACATTTCTATAATATGTATTCAACTCTGATAGGTTTTAAAAATATCAGCACTGTATGAGTACATCAATGTATTATATATAATAATGTACCACCAATAATGTATATACCCTGAATCCTGTACGGATATAATATGGTAATAAATTTGATTGATTAATTGATATATTAACTCTTTCAAGTTTTAATTTACCATTATCATCTTCTTCCACTGCAAGCCGCAAATTCTCGACTTGTAGTAGATGAAGATGACTTGAAGTGGGTGGCAAATGAAAAGAAGATGTTATTATTAAAAACATTCCATGGACATTTTCGTTTTAAAAACCCCAGGTGTAGAAAATTAGATCATTCTTCAGATACGCCAAATGATGCTTTAATGCATCGTGATGGTTTAAAGGGTTAATTCAATAAAACACTAACATATTATAAATTAAAGTAAATAATAGTATTATCACAGTCACATGTATGAATTTCATTCACACGTTTGAAAATAATTGTCAAAATTATGGCCGTATATTAACATTGTTTATTCTCGCTAAGGAGCAAATCAAATTGAGCACAGCAGTTGCAGTATTTCACAGGGGTTTTTGGGTGTCGGTTGAGCTAACAGCTCAGCAAATACCACATATAATGCTATTTAATGTACGGTATTTGGTTACATCGACAATAACAACTGCTACAAAATTAATGAATTACAGATGGAAAACCATCTGTGAGTGAATACCACTCAGTAAAATAGATTGGACTTTTTTCTGGTGTGCCATGTTGTCCGTTGCGTGTAGCACAGTAGCGGCCTTCGAATTCACGGAGCAGTCTAATGGGCACATATTTCTGGATGAGCTGTCATGAACAATGGGGACATGCCACGAACACGCCACACCGTATTTATACCTATGCAAGCACAAGACGTTAACCCAAAGCTGGGTCAATGTTGGACCAGCGTCGCAAACGGTGAGCCAACATTGAACCAACCTTGGGTAAACGTCTCGTGTTTGATGGGCCATCAAGATGAAAAGACAATAACATTTTACATTTGAAGTAAATGGTTACTCTCTTTCTGTTTTAAACTGCAGTGTAGAAAGCTTGCAAGCGGGGCATTGTCATGCAGGCTCAGTTCCACAACCGTAATGCACCCTGTCGTGTGCCAACAAGAATACGTGTAATAGTAAATATAACCGGTGCAATGCTAAATTGTGGGTGTCATATTAAAGAGGAACTGTTGTGTATTGATAAAGGGTGAGAGGGCATAATATTCAGCCAGCGGTGTGATTGAAAGAGTTGAGATGTTCAGATATTGATTTGGAGCAATCGCTGCTAAATATAATCAACCTCTCTATCATGTCGACGCGCCATGATAGAAAATATCACATTTTCTGTCTATTTTCTCATGAAATAAGACTAGGATCCATCCAGTCTTTAATGGTTAGCTTATGTCCGAAAAAAATAATACTGAAGAAAACTTATGGGGAAATCCTACACCAATATCCCGCATTTTCAGGCCATCTGTCGCTGGCTTGTGCCACCAATTTACAAGCTCTGTCAACTGATGTGTCCCATCGAGAATAGATCGGCTGGACGAGTGAGCAATTTCAAACTCGTTTATGCATTATTCGCTCCCTTCGGTTTATAATGTTTATGTACAGACGTGAACGACCCGTCCAAGTAAACGCGGGGCATTCACCTAATGCTGTGTCAATGTTGGGCCTCCGTCGAAGACGGGGGGCCAACATTGAAACAGCATTTGGGTGAATGCCCCGTGTCTGCTGGGATGTGCTCAGTCTTGCAGAGACAAGCAGCAGTATCTAATTTCTTTTCAAGTAAGTAGTTACTGCTCTTTACCTTTGCCGGAAATACTCCGAGAAGTGCAGTTATAAACCCTTTGGGTGCTACTGGCGCAAATAGCCTAAGGCATCGTGTCACATAATTTAAATTAAATAGGAAATTAAACTTCAAATCAGGTGGTCCGAAATTTCAAATTGGTATAATTTATTGCTCTTTTGCAGTTGCTAAAATTTTTCTGAGTTAAAGCCATTTCAAGTGAAGTCATCAATCTTGTGACACACAGAGCTCTCCAACTCTGATATAACGCCAGCATTAAATTTTGTCCACCATTCAATCCATGCGCATAGCTCATCTGAAGCGCATCAATCACAAATTATTCAAGGAGAACATAGAATACATTATTTTTTTGTATGATAAGGCTAATGGGACGGAAGCCCCGTTCAATAACTAGATGCATTGAACCAAGGTGGTTTTAATGTTGGTCCACCGTCTATGACGCGGGCCCAACATTAAAACAACATTACGTCATTGTTTCATGGGTGTGACAGACGGTAATTTCCTGGTGGTCCCGATCGGGAACCAGTTAATTGTCTATTATTGGCGGCTATGTCCACCAGCTTCACATTACTGTCTGCTGGCAACAGTCTGTCACTACTGGCATGAAGATGCTACTGGTAATAGTGGTACAGTGTCACTACCGGTAACAGTAGTACAATATCACTCCTGGTACCATTAGTACAATGTCACCACTGGTACCAATAGTACGGTGTTACTAATGGTACCAATAGTACAGTGTCACTATTGGTACCGGTAGTACAGTGTCACTACTGGTACCAGTAGTACATTATCACTCCTGGTACCAGTATTACAGTGTCACTACTGGTACCAATAGTACAATATGACTCCTGATACCAGTAGTGACACAGTAGTACAGTGTCACTTCTGGTGACACTAGTACAATATCACTCCTGGTACCAGTAGTCCGGTGTCACTACTGGTACCACTGTTGTACAGTGCCACTACTGGTGGTAGAGGAAGATACGTTTATTTGGATCAGAAAACAACATAAACAAGTACAAAAGAGTCAATATGGTACCAGTAGTACAGTGTCACTACTGGTACCAGTTGTACAGTGCCACTACTGGTACCAGTAGTACAATATAACTCCTGGTACCAGTAGTAAAGTGTCACCACTGGTACCAGTAGTACAGTGTCACTACTGGTGGTAGATGAAGATACGTTTATTTGGATCAGAAAACAACATAGACAAGTACAAAAGCTTAGAATAAAAGTGATGGCAGTATTATTGTTTCCTGGTGCAGAAGGCCTACAAAAGACCCCAGAAGAGTCAATAAGGTACCAGTGGTACAGTGTCACTACTGGTACCAGTTGTACAGTGCCACTACTGGTACCAGTAGTACAATATCACTCCTGCTACCAGTAGTACAGTGTCACCACTGGTACCAGTAGTACAGTGTCACTAGTCTGTACCAGTAGTACAGTGTCACTATTCTGTACCAGTGGTACAGTGTCACCAGTCTGTACCAATAGTACAGTGTCACTAGTCTGTACCAGCAGTACAGTGTCACTACTTGTACCATTATTGAAATATGATTGAACATTTACCACGTGTATGACCAGGGGGTGGTGACTGAAATTCTGAATTCATAGTTCTCGGGTCAGCAATGAAAGTATTCTCAACAAAGGACTAAGGCATCTCGTCATTGGTAGAGTGAGAACGAATACAACTGAAATCTCTACAGGATGGACTAAGGTCGCTTGCTGACAAAACAGCTACGTATGCCCTATGTTAACACGTCAACGAACCAGCAATCCCAAAACAATGCGAAATAATGATACTTTATATTGGTTGTACAAAATTAATTGTAATCTATAGTACATTTTATGGTGTACATCCAAACCTTTTTTATTGTATATCTTGCGGCTATATACCCTAAGCACATTGATATAAGTGTTTTTAGAAGTTTTTAGAAGTGTTTATTTGCCTCTCCGTGTATATATACGCGTATAATTTGAGTACGCCCCTATATTTTCTATCAGATATTGTGTGCGTCTGAAGTCAAAGCATCCCGAACAAAATGAATCCGGTGATGGCATGTACAACAATATTCCAGCAAACACGACACGTAGACCCAGTGCTGATCTAATGTTGGCCCAGCATCGTGTAAACGTGACGTGTTTTCTGGAATTCTACATGGTCATTCATCTCCCCTTTCATTAGCTTCATGAAAGACGGTAAACTGTGAGGTTTTATAGTCTATACAACCTCTTATAAAGAGGTCGCCGTTCTCCTTCTATGGGGCTCCTTATTTATGTTCCGAACACGCCGCCCTTGATCTGATAAAGCACGCTGCCATGGCAACGGGCAAAAAGGTAATCTGTTATACACCCGTGGCAGTTTAGGCTGCAAATATTGGGAATTACCAGAAGTTTTTCTCCCCGAAACATTCTCAGAAATGTATATCTCCTATATTTCTTGCATAATGTGCTGCTATCACATTGCATAAACATGACCAGCGTCTGGCATTTTCCTTTTTAAATATACATCGCGTCCAGTGAACCAATGCTGATATAATGTCGCCACAGCGTCGCAAATTTAAAATTGAAAAAAACCCTTTGGTATCTTTGTTTATGTAAACATATTTCAGAGCTTCAAGGGTTAGAATTGTGGTGAATACTTCTACACAAAGTCAAACAGCAGTAACTGCTTACTTTTCAAGTAGCCAGTAACTGCTTACTTTTCAAGTAAGCAGTTACTGCTGTTTGTCTTTACCGACATGACGCAGAGCGAAATATCAAAATAATCATTATGCCTTGAAATTTTCTTCCTTTAAAAGAGGAATTGAGGAAGCAGTATACAGTTTTGGACGGGATAAATATTGGGCATTGCTGCTACTTGATACGATATACTTTACAGCTTCTGAGGTTTAAGCTTATAGGCGCGGCACATCAGAAATGATTGCCAGTTTCAGCGGTGAGTTCAATTTCAACTGATGATCATTATGAGACCACTGAAGATATAGGACGCGTAAGCCTGGTCAACATTAAGAGTGACATGTTAAGAAATTAATGCTTTCACTCTACAAGAGCCTGGGGCCATTCCCAATAAAAATGTTAAAAATGAGATAATCTTATCTTTATCTTATTTTCATTAGAAATCGACTCTAGACGTCAAAATCGTCAGATTCTGACGTCTAATGTCGATCCCCAGCTGAAAAGGTTAACGTTGAGTCATCACGAATTTGACCGTTCTATTCCCTTTTATTAACTAAATTTGAAAATAATGATTTTTGGATGGCAAAATTGTCTTCATCGGGGATGACTCCCAACTTTTTCGTCTAAAATTAGTTTGAGTATTTTTACACACTTGAAGTTGTAGGTCGCAGTAGCCTGGCGATACACAACTCATGATGGGCAAACGTTTGATTTTTAACAGCCGGTGTGATACCACGTATAGTATTTGCAATAGTCTTTGAACATGGACCAATAAAAAAATGAAATGAAATGAATCGGGCTTTAGGCCACCTTTGTGCCATGGACCAATAAAATTGATAAATTTGGAAAATGCTTTACAGAAAAATCAGCCTTTCTTCATACCCATCGACGGAAACATCCGTGCTATTTCTTGATGGTTTGGGTCTTGTGATCTCCCTTTGAGTCCCTGCCGCATGAAATGCAACCAGAATACAAGTAGCGTGATCCAGATACACTGCGCGAGGTCACGATCCCATCTTTGATCCAGAAAGGCTGGATTTCTGATGATCCACTCTCGACATTTGGGCGCCGACTCATGTGTCATTTAAAGTTCAATAACGCAATCTAGTCATTTGATCGCGTTTTTCTATCATGACATATAGTTATGTGATATTTTAACAAATATTCGTGGAAAATTCTCCCTTACTTTCCACGACACAGAATGGAATAACAAAACTGGTATAAATAGTAACCGGGAAAAATATTTAGTGCTGATCTAAACGTATACTATTTCATTTTTATACATAGGCTATGTGATTATTATGATTGGTAATTATGTGTTTGTGGTTATTTTAAAATGCATGCATATCAAACTTAATTTTGATAACACGTGTACTTGCAAATACAGCGAAGCTTGTACCAACAAAATATGCACTGTTTATCCTCATAATTATAATCATAATTGATAACAGTCCATAGTCTATTCAGCCTCAGGAAATCAACTAGTTGAAGGATTTACATTCCGCAAGAGTGGAAATTTATCGCAAATGACATGGATTGGGAAATGATTGGCAAAGGGAATACAAGGACTTTGGACAACTCCTGTGGGAATGTCCAGTTCATTACAACAGTAACGAGACCAAATATTGGCACTTCACCCATCCAGCAAACACAAAACATTTGTATAACATTTCAACAACGTCGGGCCGACGTCTTCGACGTTGGTCCAACAATGTATAGATGTTATACAAATATTTTGTGTTTACTGGGCATTTCAGCTCGATCACCAGGATAATTATAGGCTGAATATATTCACGAAATTAGGCCGGTGTCGAGTCAAATTATGTACCCACTAAAATAACTGATTGGGTGCTATAAAAATCAGACAGTGAGATTATTGGGATATTTATACAACCCTTTTCTCGCCAAGTTATCCCAAGTAAATTATCACCCACTTGTAGGTTGTGTCTCGCTAACGCGACCCACAACTTCAAGTGGGTGAAAAATACTTATATTTGTCTAGTTGGAGACGAAACATTTGCGAATCTTGATGTTTAAACACCGATTTCATTCCCCATCACAGTCTGCTAACAAATGGATTAAAAACGACTATAGTCGTGCCTAGAGCTCGGAGAGTTAAGTTGAATAGGTATTTGCATTTGAATTTGGAAATGACATTAGCACGGCGGTACGGTCTTTTATATTTGATATGCGCTAGTTGAGCATGTGGCCATGGTTCTCCTCACCTCCTCTTAAATCGGAGTCTTCCGGTGGTCGTATTAAACAGGCTCTCATGTTCTCACACCTGTGACTGGTATACAGGTGTACTGCCATGCAAAGCTGAGAGGCAGTAGCTGCTCACTTGAAAAGTACGAAGTTGCTGCTTTTTGGTTGCCGTCTACCCCAATGACACAAGACCAACTCCGAGAAGTTCGTCTTTGTGACTTTGCAGATGTGGTCAAACTTTCAACTGAGAAGGTCTCGGGTTTTAAAAGAACATATTTCCAAGGATCTGAACAATTGGATCCAGTGTTTATACTAAACTACCTAAAAGTGACGTGGACGCGATTGCTACTTGATTCAAACATGGCATAAACATGATAAACATAATAAGCATGGATGAAACATATATCCTACAGGCAACGTAATGCAGTCTTTTACTGTGTGGTGTACTTCAGTGTCCATAGTGCGAGCCATGGAAACCAAATGTGTTTTTTTCCAATTTGAAATCATCATAAATGTTTTAGTTAACACTTTCCACTTCATTCGAATACCTATGTTATGGGACTACGGCCATTTTAAATATTTTACTCTTTTGGTGGGGGGGGGGGGGGGAGCCGTCTTCAAACGTAAGATTCACCCATTAAGCGCCACATAATCGTTTTAAAGTCGTCACATTAGCGCAAAATTAAATAATTTAAATTTTCACCCAAGTGAGTGAAAATTAATCAGATTTGTTTAATTTGAAACCAAACATTTGCAAATCTTGATGTTTAAAAAACAACCAGTGATCAATACCAGTGATCACTGGTATTGGGAATGACGTTGTTTTTTAAACATCAAGATTTGCAAATGTTTGGTTTCAAATTAAACAAATCTGATTAATTTTCACTCACTTGAAGTTGTGGATCGCGGTAGCGAGCCACAACTTCAAGTGGGTGAAAATTTGAATTATTTAATTTTGCGCTTTTAGGGCTAGTATGTACATGTGCACAAAAGTGGTCTGGAGCCACCCTCACTCATTTATTTGCAAGCCTGGATAATTAATTCATAATGGCAACTTACTCTGTGGTCGTGGAAGAACTCACAGTGATAACGAGAAATAAGCAGCGTCGGTAGTTATGCACCAAAGGTTCAAATCGCTGTCGCGAATTTGTTTCAGCTGAAACGATTATTTTTGCACACAACTTTACATGTAAATGTTTTGTACGGTGCCTTATTTTTTTGAGCTTCATACTGGTGAAGTAATTGTGCGGACAAATTTGCGACTCAATTATATATCATTTAAAATAATTTAAAAATAAGTTATTTCGGGGTTTTCGATGTTCGCTAATCATGCTAAAATAG
Organism: Flabesymbios commensalis; assembly: GCA_964017125.1. Lineage (NCBI taxonomy): Eukaryota > Metazoa > Annelida > Polychaeta > Terebellida > Flabelligeridae > Flabesymbios > Flabesymbios commensalis. The sequence continues at coordinate 34,427,830 of OZ024910.1, read as the reverse complement.
TTGTTTCATTTCTCTGTTATAATTATTTACAACAAAAAAACAAAAACGTATCTTCTTCAAACGTACAATGCAGTGTATAATTTCACGAGCGTTTCTTGTCAGCCAGACTATGCTACAGAAAATCCGCAGATACACTTGGAGTGCTGAAATATTTTTTATTTAAACCAAGAGACCAAAGTTTTCTCTCAATTTGAAATTACCATAAATGTCTTAGTTAGTTCTATTCGATTCATTTGAATACCTATATGTTATGGATCTACTACCATTATAAATATTTTACTTTTTCAGTGTGTGGATCAGAATCAGACGTCAATAGACGTCAGATTCTGACGTTTTTTGTCGGTCCCCGCGCTGAAAGGGTTAATGACTATTCATCACTGTGATAAATCTAATTTCTCAGCGGCTGAAAGACCCCCTCTGAATGTATAATAACTTCGTCTCAACCAATCGATTATCCTGGTTATCGTATCCGCGTCACAGCCACACCACCGTGCAAAGCCAAAAGGCAACAACTGCTGACTTTTCAAGTAAGCAGTTGTTGCCTTTTGACATTGCTGAGACACGTAGTGCCGTGAAAACCGAAAGGCAATATCTGCATACTTTACAAGTAAACTTTTCAAGTAAGCACACACTGCCTTTTGGCTTCGCAGAGCAGCGTAGCCATACAATTTTCATCTGAACACGGAATAATTTTTCAAATCTGCATTTGTTAATATGCTCTGTGTGCCTTTTCTGACGAGCTGACCATATCAATAAATAAACCACTCGCAGCTATTTGCGCATAATGTCAAACGGATTTTGGCGTGCTGATTGGCTGTGATAAAAAATCAACCGATCTGCCAGCTAGAATTTGTTTCCACCTGCGGATCATTAGGGCACGTAGCCTTTGATTTGGCACGCGAGCAGGCGGCTATTTCAGGCAGCAATCCTAGAAGCGCAGTCCAAAACGGTACATTAGCTCAACGCTGTTCATTGTCGGACCGACGTTGGATCGAGAAATGGGTGGGGTCGCATGCCTACCTGTCCAACACGGCTGACCCCTGGCCGCATCAGGTGGGCAAGGACAAGACGGGGCTTGATTGAGTACGTTCCAATTTCAGCCCGATCCCCTTTCCCCCGGGGACCGCCATGGACACACTCGATGGCATGTCACGCCCGTCTCAGTACCGTCAGAAACCCTCGCTTGCCTCCCCAGCTAACACGGGACATTGAGCCACTGTTGGTTCAATGTTGGGCCAGCGTCGTATACGGTGGATCAAAATTGAACCAACGATGGCTCAGTGTATCTCTGTCCTTGCAGATGAAGGCGGCTCCGCTCGTCTCTTCTAATCTAATACAACCTTCGTGGTAAACAGGGGTCCTGTTTGTCTCTTAAAAAAAACCGGTGGCATATTCACCGTGAAGTATTGACAGCTAACACTGACATATATCGTTATATAATGCGGCGCCAGAAATAGGACTTTGTAGCGTGTGCACTCTTGTAGGCTTTCGCCTATACACATAGTGCATGTTGCAGGCTTTGCTATAAAGTATAAAGCGTGATGTCAAACTACTCAACAAAGATGTTGCCTGTGCTGATTGTTGAGCGAAATGTATCGTTGCTGATATTTCAGGGACATGTGAACGTATCTCCTTCATAGCATGTGGATAGTATGTTCTTAGTATTCCTGTGGCGGCTGAAACAGGTATAAGATATAAGCGAATGCTTTCCTGTCTGAGACGAAGTCGTGCTGCATGTTGTAAGTAAACGTGCGGACACCCATGTGGAACTTTTATCTGTTTTACCTTATGCCATCCAGAAAAAAAACTCACTTTGAATCACCTGTTTTTTCGGAGTGATAGGTGTATAAAATAGGTCTATCCTGAGGTACAGACCTCGTGCAAAACCTGGCAACATCGGAATACGCGAAATGCCTCCCCGGACGAAACCAAGTGCCATGTTGTATCACGTAGTGCCATTTCCTGAATAATACAGAAGTTCTCATGGCATGCCAGGGAGTCGCAGGGCTCGCCCAATGCTGGGACAATGTTGTGCCAACGTTGGAGACAACATGGAGCCATCATTGGCGCCGAGGGTGGGCCTTTTCACGGCAAAACTCCGCGTCACCATCAACATTAACTTTGCATGAGACAACAATCGGTCTGCGCCCGGCGGTACTGCTATTGGCAGATCTGCCACGCAAATTCAAGAGAAAGTAACTGCTATTTTTCAAGGAAGCAGCTACTACCGTTTGGTTTTACAGAGCAGCTACGCCAGATACAGACATCACTGTCAAGAACAGACTGATTGGCACATTTTTTTGGCGCGGCGTTGGTTTCGTGCACGGTTTTGTTGTCCGTCACAACGTAATCGCTGTGACAAAGAAACGAGGAAAAAACGTTGATGCTGGCAATCAATTTTAGCTGTGAATAATTATTGTAAGACGGTTGTTTGCAAAGTGATATCATTTAAAACATATTTAAAACTGATATCTGTGAGCGAAACCATTTTTATTTATACGCCCACAACGAGTATGGGGCGAGCAATATTCGAAAAGCCATGCCCTTGCTACAACCCGTGCTATCCCTCATCTATGCAGCGTGCATTAACGGGTACACTCTGCCGACATGATGGCGATTGGAGAATGTCATACATGTGTCGGGCTTCCCCGAGTTGAAAGCATAAGAACTGGTAGGTCTCATTATTTGAAGCTGACGCAAATGTCTTTAAAACAACGACACACAATTTGTGGTCGAAACACGTGCCTCATACGAGCATAGTCAAAAGCAACTGTTTATTAATATATATGATATTAGCACAGCCAAAAGTTACTTTGGCTGAGAGATTTGCATTCAACGAGTAAATTGAATATGATACCCCATCTGTCTATACTTTCCTCCTTATTTTACGACTTTGACCACCATGTCCGTTGACGCCGTGACTGATTCGGAATTTTACCCAATTCTCTAAAACAATGCATTAGCTTGGCCAGCCGGGTTGCAAATATTATTCATTTAATGACCCCGGCATTGTCCTCGAAACCAGTAAATATGCATCTTACCCAGTCAAGCCAGACACTGTAGACCGGCGTGGGTCTCACATACAACTTGATAGCTAAAGGTGGCAAATACATTAACCCAATGTTAGACTGATGTTGGTCCGACGCTGGCCCAACATCAGGCTAACATTAGATCAATGTATCTTGTTTGCTGGGATTAATTGTATTTTTTTACTCAGTATGGTTAGATCGTTTGTATTGTGGCTCTCAATATACAGCGAGCCACGTAAATATAAACGCATCCAACTCGAAAATGCAGCGCCCGTCCGTATGTTATCTGAATGAAGACGTCAACGGGAATCACGTCATTGTTTGATCCCGAAAATAGTTTTCAATCGGTTTCACTGTAACTTTGAGTCAACGTTGAAGCACTGTCGAGGGCGTTAGCCCAACATACAGGCGATGTGGGCTCAAAGTGCAATGTTTACGGGGACCAGAAGAAAGCGACCCACGCGATTCTGTCCACCCGACCGTGAGGAATTATAGCCCTAAGGCTCGCACTGTAATTTAGGAAGATGCTATAACCGTTTCTGTAATGTGGATGCGAAATAAATGAACCTTAATTGCCCACTGACTGACTGACTGACTGACTGACTGACTGACTGACTGACTGACTGACTGACTGACTGACTGACTGACTGACTGACTGACTGACTGACTCACTCACTCACTCACTCACTCACTCACTCACTCACTCACTCACTCACTCACTCACTCACTCACTCACTCACTCACTCACTCACTCACTCACTCATCAAGTCAAAGCATCCCGATATTGAATATGTCTGTTTTACAAGTCTTCGGACTGTAAGGGTGATTGATCCTTGTGGGTGAATTACGCCCACATGTCACGCTCCATTGATCAGAGACCGGATCTGTAGTTTGGTTCAGGTCCGTACAGGATGGCGGAGGATCTCCCTGATCCTGGTGCACTTCTCTCCCTAATACGCTTAGCTAATACGCTTAGATTAAAGGCTACCGTTCCTATAGATCCTTACAGATGACTTGTGCATTTCTGAAGATATTCTCATTACACATGCCTATCCCAGCTTACACAAAACATTTGTATGACATTTGTACAACGTCGGACCAACGTCTTCGACGTTGGGCCAACAATGTACAAATGTCATACAAATGTTGTGTGCTTACTGGGATATCTGAGCTGGACGGCATATCCTTCCAACATCATCCAAGTACACCTTGCCTAGTCATATAAATGTACTGCTATTACGATTTTACTCATATTATAATTTTCATATAAATTAAAACACACCACTACTTTATTTTCTTTGTCCGACGCTGAGAATGGAGTGTTATTGTTGACCAAGTACAGACCAATTATTATGGTAGTCATATGGTATTATAATCAGTCAGGTGTAACCGAGCTGTTGACTATGAGGAATCCTCACTATGGTCTAATGTGTTTTAAGTCAGTTAAAGCCCTCGGAGTTCTAAATTTTTAGGTGTGAAAAAGGCATCAGCCTTCGGCCTCGACCGTTTTCACAGCTAAGAATGTAGAGCGATTTGGGCTTTTGGCAAATTTAAATCTAGCAATTTTGCGGTCGTATTGGAGATACAAAAAACGGCAACATATTTTTGCTGCAATAATATTGCAATAATACGGTGACAATTCTGCATTTCAAAACCAATTATTATACTGTAGGTGGCAATAAGTTGTAAGTGAACAGTTACTGTCGTTTGGTTTTGCAGGGAATTCACCCTTAAAACTCTATAACCACCGGTCCTGATAATATTCAGTTTTTATTTTTTTCTGATTAGCAAAGTAAATACCTTACCACATTTTAAACATGCTGAAGATAAAAGTGACATCAATCAGCAAAATTCGAAAATAGTTAACCTCCATTTTGTCAAATCTGAATAATTGTCACCCACTTGAAGTTGTGGATCGTGTCAGCGAGAGGCAACTGAATTCTGTGGGTAGGAATTCCAATTAAATAACTTGGCGGTAAAAGGGTCAACCCCCTGGTATTTCGTCTCATTTGCATTCACCTTGAGATTTAAGATGAAAGAAAATGACCGAATTGTATTAAACGATTCAAATAAAACCACAGAAAGTCCTCACTTTGACACATCTAGTAAGTTTATTTATTGCTGGGTATGCCTTTCTCCACACGTGTCAGTTTGGTAAAAAGTACGCATCACACGTATACAAATGTATAACATCAAATTATGTGCCTTGAAACTTCACATTACTGATCCATCACGACCCTCATTTTATTCTCGAAGTCCGAGAGAAAACCAGCGTCATATCCGAATAAAAATATTTTAGAATTTTTTTAATGATAGACGACATGTGTACCCAGTAAACGCAAAACATTTTCATAATATTTGTACAATGTTAGACCAACGTCGAAACACATTGAACTTAAATGTTTCTTTGTGCATATTATAGTGAGGTTGTGCTCGGCTGTTCATGAAGGATTAGTATTAGACTTGAGAGCATAATATTCATTGTGATATTCAGGTATTCTTAATCGGCGCTGATGAAAACATTTATGCCAAGGGTGTGCCGTCACGGAACAGTGGGCGAAGATAATAATGATTCGATTTGCACACGCTAATCGACCGGCGCATGTTTCGACTGATGAATGGTGTGGATGTAGTCAATAGTGATCAATCGACACCCACCTTATGGAATTAGATGGAACACACGAGGCGATTAATAAGCTTGTGCACAGAAGTCGTTTGCTCTACAGACGTTGGCGGTTTCAAGAAATCCAGTTAGCATCAGATGAAGTTGAAACAACGCTGGTTGAATGTTAAACCAGCATTGGTTCAGCGCATTAAGCATCTTGCTGGCAATTATTGTAGAACGTCAACGAAAGCTTGGCTTAGGCAAAGAATCTTTAGAATGGATCTATAGATTCCTTGGTTTAGGCCATAATGTTGAGTTACCACAGAATGACAAACAATTCTGTTCACAGAGCCTATCTTTATTCTGTAATTATTGCCCAAAGTTATGAGTCATTCACAAAATCAATGAAATCATAAACCAATCATCGTAATAATTCCATAAATCACGAGCTATTAATAGCCAGTCTCTATGTATTAATAAACACGAACATTCTACAGATCCAGTCATAGAATCGAGAATGAATCGGCTGAATAATCTCCCACTTCAAAACGGGCAATAAGAAACGTAGGAAAAGAATAAACCAGCATTCATGGCTGCAGACACAAGACGTTGCATCAATTTTGGTTTAAAGTTGGTCCACCGTCTACGACGTTGGACCAACGTTAAAACAACATTGATTCAACGTATTGTGTCTGATGGACGGCATTGCCCCAACCGAAATTCAGCAGTTTATATATTATGTTAAGATGCATATTGATCTAGCGGCAGGGATAGATATCTGCCGTGAAACGACCGGACATCATTCTCAGGGTCCTTCCTGCTGGTTTGGCCGCCGCGCAGCCATTTCGTAGCAGGTTTGATGACGGTATCTCCGGTAGACGCCACGTGACCCGCGGGCGGAAAGATGGCGGGTTTTGGGTGACAGTGAAAACCCAATACCGCATCCGTTATAAACCTTCTCAATGTTGGTAAGCTGGCACTGGGTTGATTTTTTATTTCAGCTGGGGACACGTGTATTTATAATGTTTTATTACATACTTCAGCAAATTTGCATGTTTTTATAAGTTCTCTACTTGTATTTATTTTAAAGGTTTCTACGCTTTTCAGAGTGTACAATAATATGTAGATAATTTATCTCTTGTTTTGGCGCGGAAAACATATCTTTTATATAATATGTATATACACAATTTTCTTCTACACCTTAGCTTTGAGTCAGGTGTATGTAAATTGTTTTCCTGGATGTTAAAAATATTACGGGAGCTGGTCACCTGTATTTGACATCCTAATGTACACAATTTTCTTATAAGTGCATATCTCCACTATATTACTGTATATATGTGTGTATATAAAGCCTAAAAATAATAAAAAACAGGAAGGACACTTAAGTGACACATTGAAATACGTTTTTAAGTAGGTTGACCCCTACCACGCAGTAATAATTATGTATAAAGCATTTTTGTCAATTCGTAATAATTATAAATGTCATATTTGTCTCTTTCCGCTTCATTTGAATACCAGTGTTATGGGTCTACGGCCATTGTATATTTTATTTTAATTCCTTCAGTGGAGACCGTCTATATACGTCAGAATCTGACGTCTACAGACGTCAGATTCTGACGTATAAAGACGGTCCCCGCGCTGACACGGTTAAATAATCAAGTAGGCCTGCATGTACACGCGGTGCCAGTTTTATGCTCTTTTCCTATCAACATCATCTTTTCAGCTATACTTAAAAAACTATCCAACTCTAATTCAAAATAGTCCCGCTTCTGCTCATTAGGCCTATAAGTATTCTTCCTAGTCCATACTATCAGACAAAAAAGGATGCCTATATTACAAACGCAGTTCTCAATAGTTTTAGACGCCAGTAAAACATTGATTAAATGCTTGCCACTTGGGCCAATCATTGAAACGGCGTTGTGACAATACATGTATCTGACCAGATTTTTATTCTGCGTGCCGCCTTCAGCGATCCATCGATCAACATCTTCAGAAAAAACGCAGTCAAGTATTCTTTAAGATATCCATTATACTGTCTCCCTGTTTTGCATGTGTATAAGGCCGAGAATATCTGTCACAATATCTGCATTTTTGGCATAGCTGAAGAGGTACACTGCCGTAGAAAGCCAAAATGTATTAACTGCTTACTTTTTAAGTAAGTAGGTGCTGCCTGTAGCTTTGCAGAACAGACAAGTGGATAATGACGATAATTTGAATGTGTTCTGACTTCTCAGGAGTGCATTAAGTGGAACATAATATTTCCTCATGCGAATGAGTCAAAGCAAAGATTGAGACGCAACAGATTTTTAATACTTTTACAAGTGTGTCACATCAGTTTTGTGATAATATGTAATATGTCATCACAGTTTTCGTTGGTCCCTGGCCCCCTAATTTGGCACTGACATGAATCGATATTTGGCGCCAAAATATAGGTAGGAGGAACACTCATAAAGGCCACGGTGCAGCGCTTTATAAATTGGCGGATGAATAATTGTGTTATAAAGCACATTTTATTATTAATGATATTTCCGTACTAGCAGCTCTTTAATTGTGTCCACGTGGTCTGGTGGTTAACATGTACGTACATGATAGTCATCTTCCACAACAAGTTATCTTACCCACGAGCACGCAGTGCGATACCTTGCTTTATCGAGCATAGCGTCCAACTATTTTAAATAGCGAGATCCCTTGAATGTCGCGCGTCTCAAGAACGGTCAATCAGACAGCGCCTGACAGCTGCCTTAAAGCAAGGCTCGCTTGTTTACGCTGGTATGATAGATCATATAGATAGATAAGCTCGGAATCTCACGCTGATGGCATTGTGTTCCCAGCTCCCTGAATGGCGGCCACTATATGATTACTGGCCGTCATAACGAAATTTGGTACACCTCACTGTCCAAAATGAGAGATTCCCAACTTGTCTATATAATACATCTAGCAACGGAAACAGGTAACTGTGCATGAGAGATGAACAAGAGGTCAATTCTTCGTGATTTTTTATGACCTTTTTATAAATCTGAAACATCAAAATTAATGAGGTTTGAATCTCAGACACAACCTCAAGATGATCACATAGACATATATAACTGATTATAGTACTCGATACGGCCAGGCTCCTGCGGTATGCACTCTTGTGAGACTGCAAAAGGAAGATGATGATAGTAAGCGAAAGTTTCTTGTCTTGCGCAGCGGTCTCACTGGTGGTGCAATGCTGGCGGCAATTTTCACAAAATCAATTCATAGAGTCCTGCGGGGGTGCTGAAGCAAACCCTGTATATACGTGTACAGCCATCGCTCCTGATACCCTGAGCATGGGTGGGGTGGGACGTTGACGATCCCCGCACTGAAAAACTTGAACAATAATAATTATTTATAACCCCCTGATAACGGCCTTAGACTCATAATATAGGTATTCAAATGAAGCGGAAAGAGCTAACTAAGACATCTCAGCGTTGTAAGGATTAAGATCGTGTTCGGTTGTCCTGTAATGTAAGGGCCCTTTCAAAGGCGAGGAATCAATCGAGTCCCTTTACTGCCCCCCCCCTTCACTGGAGGAGAAACGTCGCTCCCCCAAGCTTCCAGCCAGTTGCTGTTCAGTCAGATTTAGTTTCTGCTAAATAGTTTACTCAGAGCCCGGGCTTCACGTCTGCTCAACGCTGGGCCAACGTCACAAGCGTAAGCCCAACATTGCCCAGACGTGGAGCCAACGCCTTGCCCTATATAGAGTGCAGCTGACGAGATTACCGAATCGAAACCGAACTGATCCCTTGTTGGCTTTTTCAACCTTCGGCTCGATATCTGTAACCCGCACCGGTAGAATTAGATACAGATCTCAATGAGAAAAAATACAGGGACCGAGCCGATGCGGAGATATCAAAAGGAGGCGGCCATTTTAAAATTTAATCGCGCGAACATCAGCCCCGCACGCAAATTAAGAAATATATCCGAAGTGGTGCCGCCGTTGGACTAAAATCGTTAACACGGTTACCGAGGGATGCTGTGTCTAACGGCTGCTTCTGTCACCCCACCCTCACACAAGGCCGCGGACTCACCAGGATTGAAAACAGCCAGGCAAGCCTGTTTGCTATCGATTTTCAGATCCCGGTGAGAAACAACTAAATACCCAAAGCCGACTTAGTCAACTGCAGACTCTGTGACAAGTCAATTGAAACCCTATTACCTATCCTTACACTTGGATTTGCGTTTAGCCTCTAAAGGGCTAAATTAAGTTTTTTAATTTTCCACCCACTTGAGGTTGTGGCTCGCTACCGCGACCCACAACTTCAAGTAGGTGAAAAATACTTAATTTGAGACCAAAACATTTGTAAGTCATCATAAATTTCTTAGCTCGCTTTTCCTGCTTCTTTTGAATACCTATGTTATGGATCTACGGCCATTATGAATGTTTTTACTCTCAGTTCGGGATCGACTTTAAACGTCAGAATCTGACGTCTACGACGGAGATCGACTTTAGAATCTGACGTCTGCAGAAGTCATAATTATTCTGACGTCTATATTTGATCCCCGCGCTGTAAGGTTTAAGGAGGAAATAAATCTGGTGTCAAGGTAGAACTGTTTTCTTACCTAAAATATGTTTTTGTGCGCATATGCATGAATAAAAAGAAGTGTCTGAATGTATATTACATTAAGAATGATAATTTCGAGTGCCAAATTGAACTAACAATCACAATATACGATACTTCAAATTCACCTAATATGACAAGGACACTGGTATTTGTTCCGGTATTTGGGACCGTTCTTAGAACATAAAATAATAATTATTATAAATCCCTTTGACGCTTAGAAACACATTTTGTCTGCCATTTTAGCACCAATGTTGATTAAATGACAGCTTCTTCGTCTGTTCTTACTTTTTGAATTAATTATGGCAATATAATTCATTTTGAATAAATTATCAATCCAAGCATGGCAATATATCATTTCAAATATCAAAACCTGCGTGTACTCGGCCGTTTATTCCATCTTGAACACCATGCAATTGACGTTGCACATATCATTAATTTGAAAAACGATTGGACCACATGTGATGAATTCATTAGCCGTATTCATTGATGGGACATAAAAGATTATGTGACTCTTATATTTATTACTGCATCAACAAGATTAGAGTGAGGCTAAACAACAAATTCGCTGCATTGGTTGAGCGTGTTTTATTTGTTCCCATTTCTAATATTGTATATAAAGTGTACTACATTGTATATGCACACCACTGTCCGTTTATGGTGCTTTGTTTTTTTCGTGTACACAATCCTATCCATCAGGCATGGCATAGCAGTATGAGGTTAAGCGGACCAGTCGTGGTCACCAGTATCCCAGTAACACACAATACTTTGCCCCATTGAGGCAATGTCTGTGATGTCATTCCTGAATTATACATTTGTGCCAGTTATCGGTACGGGAACAAGCTCACAAGCAGAAGAGATGCTGATCCAGTGCCGATCCAACGTAGGCACAGCGTCAGAAACGTGGGCCCAGCTGTGATCCACGTCTGGATCCAGAATGATATTGGCAGTGAATACAAGGATGCCGCTAAAAGCTTCTGCCCACTTCAAAATGTGGCCGGTTATGGAGATGTTGGTCAACCCGAGTGAAGTGTCACGATCGCGTACGCCATGTCCTGATATTACCATCTTGTCGAGTCTCACGCAGCTCCAGCGTGCCGCAAATCACTTGACAGTGTGAAGATGGATATTACGTGAGTAGAAAAAGCAGGATAATGCTGCCATGTAGTATCTGCTTAAGAGAGGGACGTGGCGCAATGGTTAGAGCGTGGCGCTTTGCATTGTCGCTGCCTGCCGTGCGGTTTCAAACCCCACTTGGTCCTGCATTTTCAGAGAAAAAAATACCCCCCCTCTCAATGCTGGGACATTTTTATGATGCTGTGTCTTTGGGCAAGGCACTTATCCTCACATGCTTCACTTGACTCAGGTGCGAATGAATACCTGGTGGGACAGAGATGGCAATGTGTACATGTACCATAAGCTCCATGCGCCGATATGGCTACAGGACTGTAGGCCTATATGCAGAGTTGAAATGACACACAAATGAACAGGTCCACGCTTCTGTCTTGACGTGACGTAAAGTGGCCCGCACGTTGGGTGACATCACATTAGCAAGCGCTGCCACGCAGGACACCTCTAGAGTATTGCCGCCGTCATTCCTCATGGTCGCCCCAGGAATGACCCCCTGACCTTTCCCTGACAGGGATCGCCCCAAGAGGAGATCTCATACCAGCCTCGCAGATGTATCAGTCTCACAGATAGCTGCCGTCTCAGTAAATGCTAAGCATTTGTATGACATTTGTACAATGTCGGACCAACGTCGAAGACGTTGGGCCGACGTTGTACAAATACCTTACAAATGTTTTGTGTTTGCTGGGATGGACTCTATATTGCGCCACACGAAATATACACACAGCGTGTCTGAACATGGAAGGTGCTTCCTCAAATAGAGCTATATTACCTAATTTATATTTTATGCACGACTAGAATTCTGTCTTACAAATCCACAAGGCAGTAACTTCTTACTGAATTTCACCCCTCTTTACAGGATGTCTGTACTGCTCTCGCACAAGCTGATATAAAAATCCAGAAAACAATAGTTGCTGACTTAGAAGTAGGCTGTTACTGCGTTTTGGCTTTGTACGGTATAATTGCTCAGGAAATAATTCTGATGTATTTTTTTGTAAAAAATGATTGTCGTCTGAGATGATTCTGCACAATAAACTGTTGATAATGGTGCTCCTTTTCTACGTAATGATCTTTTTCTGCGTTAAACCTTAAGAATGTTGCCAAAATACACCAATACAATACCACACTTCAACCAAATAGCAGCCCTCTTGTACGCATATATACTTTATTAAAGGAGTTGTCCATTGTGTATGAACAGCGGGACAAATCTGTACCCAGAAAGCTCCACGTTGATTATGGAGATAGAGGCAACTAGGGTACAACTAAAACCAGAAACATAGAGTGGTCTATAGCTTTATATACTAAATATCTATCAGTGTCAATCATGATAATTTTATAGCAGTGCCTCTCTATAAAATTATACGTTGCACACAGTAAACCAAAACAGCAAGGATATTAACGGAACACGTCCAAATGAGACATACCTTAAGTCATATAACTTCATCATTGTCTTTAACCTTTTCCTCAACCGTCAAAATATCTAATTGGAATTTTCACCCACTTGAAGTTGTGTCTCGCTGACGTGATCCCAAATTTCAAGTGAGTGAAAATTCTTCAGATCTGACAAAATACAGGTGAAATATTTTCAAATCTTACGGAATGATGTCCCGTTTCATCTTCAACATGACTGTTTAAAAGCTGATAATAATGTGATAAAAACTCATCTAAAATACGAATGTAATCGGGACCGGCGGTTAAAGGGTATTAACGCAAGAAGGTTTCTTGCAGGCCTATATAATTTTTCTTAAAGCAAGACTAGGCTGGCAAGCCCTGCTGTAGGCAATATGGCCTACGCATATATGTATGCAGGAAACAGCAGATTGGCCACACCGCGCCTGTTAGCAGAGAATTTCTACACCGCTCTTGTCGAGTATTGATTGTTTTGAATTGGGGCGTCTAGTTTGAGTACCCCATTCGCATGCAAATACCCCCAGAACAGAGCAGCCAGTCTCCACCAGCGGCCACAGCCTTTGGAACTCCCGCAACCAACAGCGACCAAAACCCACTGCTCGTCACGACTTGAAAAAACTTGGAACGCATGCGTGAGTCACATTAGATTTGAATTTGGGCCCGAGCCCTTGATAGTCCCCAGCAGGCACGGGATGCTGAACCATTTAATGCTTGGCTAACGTCGTAGACGGTGGGCAAACATTAACCAACATTGGTTGAACATCTCGTGTCTGGTGGGAGTCTGTTCACGGGTCATTAGCACGTTTTATTAGGAAATCGATACGGCGATAATCGCAAAAACACATGCCTGGCTACCGGTTTAATTTCGGACTGCATCATAACCTATATACACCGCTCGATTATAGTCGTTTTTAACCATTAAAGCGCTGAAATATCTTTACATCAACCAAGAAGAGATCAATGGGTTTATGTCAAATTTAAGGCAAATTAAATGTCTTAGTTACCTCTTTCCGCTTCATATGAATACCTATGTTATGGGTCTATAGACGTCAGAAGCTGACGTCTAAAGTCTATCCCCGCGCTGAAATAGCTAATTTAGAACTGCATTGACCTAACACCAAGACTATAGTCGCTTTCATTGTGCTATATAAACCTTTTTCAATAACAACACGCCACACGGTGAGCAACGCTGAACTGTTTTAATCAGACAACTGTTACACACTTATCAATGACAACACGCCACACAGTGAGCAATTCGGAATAGTTTTAATCAGACAATTGTTCACTGCGCAAACTCGTGCAAGCAGTCTATTAGCAGGTTTTAAAAGCACTGTTATAGGGAACGAAATGTGTGTCTGAACATACTGATTTGCAAATGTTTGGTCACAAATTCAAGAAATAAAAGAGTAATTTTCACCCACTTGAAGTTGTGGGTCGCGGTAGCGAGATATAACTTTAAGTGGATGGGTGAAAATTTAAATTATTTAATTTACCGCTTTAAGGGTTAGGGCAAAAATGGCGGAACGTCTCGTGAAAAACACCCAACCTACCAACCCAACCTAGCAAAGACGTGTTTGTCCCAATGTGGTTTTAATTTTGGGGGGAAATTGCTCATTTGTTTAACTTCAGACCAAACATTTGCAAGTGGTGATGTTTAAACACACATTTCGTTCTCAATAACAGTGACTTGATCGGCTAATAAAATGGATTGAAACGACTATAGTCAGGCTTAGCGCTGTAAGGGTTAATATGAAATCATCTTCCCTTCAGCAAGGCTTCGCTTGTTGAGGCCGCAGGTCAGCGGCCTCGACAAGCCTATCTTTGCTGAAGGGAAGATGAGATAAAATTGTATTTGCTGTACAACCTAGTAAAATATGGGAGAGTGTCATATTTATGATACATAGGAAGCATGTGGGCCTTATTTATAATACTATCTATCACACCCAAAAGACCATTCAAGAACACCTGTTTTCTAATAAAGATAATAATAATTTGTAAAAACTACTCGTCAACAAATTATGGTTATTCAAACATCAAACAAACTTTTTCTTTGTTGAAAGAACAGTTTAAAGCAACTTTATTGCTTCAATTACGTTAAATCGATCAACCAAGCAAAACTTTATAATGAACAAGTTTGGCGGCTTTCATTCTTGCCATTTTACTATTGAACAAGACCCAATGTGGTGCCTATTTCCAGAAAGAAGATGCCCTAGCAGCTCTGCAAGGCCAAAAAGCAGTATCTGCTTACCTGTATGAAATAAGCAGATACTGACTTTTGTATTTGCGTTGCAGTACTGGTGACACCGATAAGCTATTCCGTCAATTTCAAGGTAGCCATCTTGAATACATTTGCAGCTGGAAATGACATCATCGCAAGGCGTGTAGACCAACTTTCGTAGATGGGACTATATGTATTGGACATTTGACGAGAGTGGGAGGGGGACGATGTATTCCTCGATAGAGTTTTCTCTAAAAAACATACTGGTCTGTCTACATTCGCATAGACCGCCCCTTCGATATGAAAGGGTGCATCTGCCAAGTGGCAGATACACCCTTTCATATCCAAAGAAAAGAAGTTATTTTATTATGTGGCTGTAAAGTGATGAAATGTGACGCCTGTTCGTTCTATGGTATATTTCTAGAATTTTAAAAAATACACGTTACAATATAACTGACACATTCTGATTAATTTAGCATTCAATACATCCTATTATATTAGTTTTAAAGGTTTTCGATTCAGCTTGAAGCCTGCATGAAAATACACAGGTATAACAGATAAAGATCGAGAGCAATATTATTCTACTCGGCATTAGGTAAAATAGACAACAACTTGGCGAAGTGAAGCGAAATCATTTTAGGTATGACTTCTCCCGGCTATCATGATAACACGTGAGAAAACAGAACAATATTAGCATGTTCTATAAGACTTCATATCTTTGCTTCACTGAGCGTACACGAGTATATTTGAGAAAATATTTGAACCCGTATGAAATCCTCCAAAACATGTGATCAAGATAATTATGATCTACAGTAACAAATAGTTTTCGTTGATCAGATTCTGTGTAAATTTAAAAATCTACAACTGATCAAAATTGATCTTGCAGTTCAGTTGCAATCATATCTTTATCTTTAACAAATGTTGTCACTAAGAGTACGGTTTCCCGTATGAATGTGGTACATGCATTTATCCCGATGTACAGCTACACCACCCGAGCTATACGCTGCTGCAGGAACAACCAGCGAGCGGGGTAAAAAAAATCAAATATTCAATATTTTGTACTCACAAAAGGGGGTCTTTTCAGACACAGATTCGCTGTTTTCAGGATAGACGACAGGCGCACCACGTACTACATCGCTATATGTCCCATGGTCCGGCTGAAAGTTAATCTTTACACAGATGATTCGCGGCGACAGTGATCTGTTGGCAGGCTGGTGGACACAGGCGACGCGCTACAGTCAAGGCTGTGAAAGGCTGTCAACGGCGCGGCATCCCAGCGCGCTGGTTGCAATAGCCGCCCAACCAGGGGTGGCGCTACGATCGCTCGGCAGCAGCGGCGACGCAGGGAGAGCGTGGCGGCAAGGCATAATGACGCCGGGGTTTTAATTCATGCGTCCCGTCCCCGGGCATAGGACTGCATGGCGGTACATAGTGGTGCCCAAAGCCGAAAGGCAGTAACTGCTTCCTTTTTAAGTAAGCAGTTGTTGCGTTTCGGCTTTGCGGGTAGTGGTATAATATAGCCGTGTAGTCTCTTGTAGCCCATTCACCCCATCGGCTACTGACGTCTAGCGCCTGACATACAAACTATCACAATCAATGCCAGGCAGCCAGGATGTGTCTCCAGTCCCGCAGAAAAATAGACAAGAGGCTCAGCGATGGTGCACCCGAGAACCATAGAGCTATTGTTGGTTCAATGTTGGACCAGCGTCGTAGACGGTGGACCAACATTGAACCAACAATGGCTCGATGTCTCGTGTTTGATGGAAATGCCGGCCAACATAGGACGATCATTCAACCAATGCGGTGTAAACGCTTCGTACAAGCTGAGAAGATTGGTTGTCCTGAAAATTTGTCCGTGCCCGTCAAAAGCCAAAAGGCAGTAGCTGCTTACTTGAAAAGTAAGCTGATACAGCATCTTAGCTTTGCGCGGCAGCTGTAGAGAAGGGACGATAATTCACGTGTTTAGAGAGAAAGGGTATTATGCTCAACAATAAAACAATGTCAAGGATGGTAAGCC